>APFE031212434.1:3114-34221 GCA_000404065.3 Pinus taeda | reverse complement strand
GGTGCACAAGAAGGATGGATCATGACGCATGTGTCCGTATTATAGGGATCTCAGCAAACTCACTATTAAAGATAATTTCCCATTCCTGTCATTGATGAATTATTGGATGAATTGCATGGATCAATTTACTTCACCAAGTTGGATCTTCGTTCATGATATCATGAAATCATAATAAATACTGAAGACATTTCGAAAACAATATTTGGAACTCATGAGGGTCATTATGAATTTTTGGTTATGCCTTTTCGCCTTACCAATGCACCTTCTACATTTCAAGGTTTTATGAATTCCATTTTCAAACCCTTCCTTAGAAAATTTGTGTTAGTATTTTTTGATGATATACTAATCTACAGAAAGTATTGGAAGGATCATGTTGAACATGTTGACAGGGTGCTCAAACTATTGGAGGAGAAACAACTATATGCAAAAAACTCCAAATGTTTCTTTGGAGTATAAGAGGTGGAATATCTGGGTCATATTGTATCTCATGAAGGTGTTAAGGTAGACCCTGGCAAAATTAAAGCCATTAAGGAATGGAAAATCCACACATCCATAAAGCATATGCGATGATTTCTCTGATTGACAGGGTATTATCGCAAGTTTGTTAAGAATTATGGGAGAATAGCGGCACCTCTAACAACATTATTGAAGAAAGATGCATTTTCATGGACTCCAGAAGCAGCAAAGTCCTTTGAACATCTTAAAGAGGCAATGTGCCAAGCACCGTCTTAGCTACGCTGGACTTCACAAAACCTTTATTGTGGAATGTGATGCTTCAGGAAATGGAATTGGTTCTATTTTAATGCAAGATGAAAGACCCATTGCTTTCGAAAGTCATCCAATCAAGGGAAAGTATTTACAAAAATCTATTTATCAGAAGGAAATGTTGGCAATACTACATGCACTTAAGAAATGGTGACCCTACCTAATGGGAAGACACTTCAAGATAAAAACATATCATGATAATCTTAAATACTTTTTAGAACAAAAATTATCCTCTGAAGAGAAATAAAAATGGGTCACAAAGATGTTGGCTTATGACTTTGAAATCATATACAAAAAAGGAAAGCAAAATGTTGTGGCAGATGCACTCTCAAGAAAGGATGAGGATGTGGAAGCATTGTTGTGTGCCATTTATAACCAGATTAGACAAACGAAGCAAGGGAGGAATGGAAGAATGACGAAGAAGTGTGGGCACTCATTTGAAAGTTACAACAAGATCCAAGTACATCTGATACATTTAGCTGGAAAAATGATTCGTTATGGTGCAAAGATCGCTTATACCTATGTAAGAATTCCCAACTCAAACAAAAGATTCTTATGAAATTTCACACTTCTCCCTTAGGAGGGCACTCAGGATTTTTAAAAACTTACCACAGGGTTAAGAAGGAATTTTTTTGGGATGGCCTTAAATCGGATATTCAAAAGTTTGTGGCGGAATGTTTGGTTTGCAACAAAATAAAGTTGAAACAATTAAGACCCCGGGTCTATTACAACCTTTATCCATTCCAAGCCAACGTTGGGAGGAGGTTTCAATGGATTTTATCATAGGTTTACCCAAGTCTGAGGGAAAGAGTGTCATCATGGTGGTAGTTGACAGACTTACCAAGTATGCACACTTTTGTGCATTATCACATCCATTTAAAGCTAGTACAGTTTCTACTGCATTTATGGAAACAATTCAAAAGCTACATGGAAACCCAAAGATTATTGTAAGTGACAGAGATCCCATTTTCACTGGAAATTTTTGGACAGAATTATTTTCTTGTCTTGGTACTCAGTTAGCTCATAGCTCATCTTATCATCCTCAATCTGATGGGCAAACTGAGATAGTAAACAAATGTTTGGAAGGATATCTTCGCTGCTTTGTATCTGATAACAGACACAATGGATCAAATGGTTGCCTCAGGCTGAATGGTGGTATAACACTTCCTTCCATACAGCAACAAAAATGACCCCATTTATGGCACTTTATGGATATCAGCCACCATCTATCACATCATATTTATGAGAAAATTCTAAGGTTCAAGCAGTGGAACATCACATCGAACAAAAACAACAAGTCCTCCAACTCTTAAAGGATAACCTCTTGATGGCACAAAATAGAATGAAACAACAGGTAGATCAGCATCGCAGTGAAAGAAGTTTTGATGTAGGTGATTGGGTATTCCTACGGTTGCAACCATATAAACAAATGTCCCTCAAGCAAGCTAAGAAGGATAATAAATTATCACCAAGGTATTATGGTCCGTACAAGGTGTTGCAAAATATTGGTACTCTGGCATACAAATTGGAGCTCCCTGCAGCTTCTCGAGTGCACCCAGTTTTCCATGTTTCATGTTTAAAGAAGGTTATAGCTGACAAGCTCCCAATTCAAACAATATTGCCAGAACTTGACGAGGAAGGAAAAATTATATTGGAACCGGAAGTAGTCACAGAAACAAGAACTCGACAGCTACGAAATCGATCAATTTCAGAGTATCTCATCAAGTGGAAGAACTTATCCACTGAAGATTCCACATGGGAGGATGAGAATTTTATATAGAAGCATCCATAACTACTCAAGCACTAAGAACAACACTTTTTTGAAGGAGGGGGGCATGTTAGGTCCCTATAATACTAGTGATTACCCCATTACTATTGTAGTTGTATCCCTTATTAATATTTTTGTGCACTTATTGTCCCCATATTGTTATTACTATGCCCCATAGAATCCCTCTATTGTTATTTTTGTGGCTTTATATTATTATCGTTAGGTCGGCTGGGTTATATTATGACTCCTTAGACTCCTATATATAGAAAGAAGGTTTTGTCATTTGAATCATCGAAGAATTTTTCATTTGTGTAATGTAAAGGAGGTTGCACCCTCGAAGAGGCTGAATTCTAAGGCGTCCAACTATCTTTTCTTTCTTTTTGTGAATTGGCTTCATAACACTCTTACTTTATTAATAGGGCATAATGCATTGGTATGCTTTTTCTTCTATTTTATTAATTATTTCTCATTTAACTTCTCCTCCTTCCTTTGCTTTGTAGGTACCTTTATTCGCATATCTGGATTTGAAAGATTAACTAGGGTTGGAGTCATATATGAGAAAAAAACTCATCAAAGTACTGCTCAACTTTAGCCCGCCAAGCGGTGGGCTACCAGTTGCATGATTTAGTTTTGTGTTGCATTTTATTTCAAGCAATCTTTTATTTATACATTGCAAATATTCCAAGGCCATAGACTGGTCTTCTCTTCTTATCAACTCCAAATGAGACTTCCAATACCATAGACCCAAAGATCAACGCACCATGATCACTTAAAGGGGTGGCCAACCTTATCAATTGGTGGACTCTTAGACACTTTTTACACAAAATAAATCTTTTTTTACACTACCTCTCAGGGCACATACCCCACTCGGATGTTAAATAGGTATGTCCCTTTCGGATTATTCTTATCTTGGATTAAAAATCCTCAAAGAACATTGGTCCTCATTGACTACTCATGTCTTGGATACCTACCAGATCCTAAAAAAGTGTCAATCATGAGACTACTACCTATCTTATATTTATAATCCTCAAGTACTATCAACCTTAGATGCTTACCCAATCCTCTAGACGCCATTCTTTCCTCATGGAATTCACTAAGATTTACGACTGTTAGTCCTAGTCTAGTGCATGAAAACATAACCTAAGCATCAAAAGTTGGGGTTTTATAGTGAAACCTCTAGGTTAAGGTTTCAACAAAAATGAAAAAATCACAAAGGTGGATTCAATCTAGTGATTTATCTTCCTAACATGAATCTTTATGATTCAAAACCCTAAACATAAGATAGTAATACAAGGCAAATTAAAATCATTTTAATGAAAATGTTTTACTACAAATCTTATAGTTTTAGACATACCTGAAGTTTCTCCTTTTACAAACCTTGAGATTTTCCTTTATTGACGTGTTCCCTCTGAATTTTAACCTTTATGCATGCAATTCTTATTGAAAAGTACAAAATATGCAATACTAAAAGCATGATGTTAATTTTTCTAATCTAGGGTTTCCAAGCAATCATGGAGGATGAAATCCTAGGGTTAAAAAATGCCAAATACAGGACTAGGTACTTATATACAACTTATTATTCTCATCTAATCATATTTGACATATACCCTAGTTAGCTCACAAACCCTAGAGGCCAAGGGTTAGGGTTTCAGGGTTATATAATTAGGGTTTCACATGTACTATTTACCACGGGGGCTTCACTTAATGAACATCTAACATATCATGTGCATTCGTCGCATACTAAATAACACCCTTAAGTTGACTAGATATTGGAAACTACCTCTAACAATCACATTATTTAACTCCCTACCAATTGTTATCACCAAACAATGATCACCTAGCCATTTCTAACTAGGTGGATCAAAATACACCATGTAGGATTAATTTTACCATAGTAAAATCACTTTCACTATGGAAAATAATTTAGTAAACCACTTTTATTAAATTATTTTCTGATCAAAATAAGAAAATCGATGAGAATAAATAGATAAATCATTATTTATTTAATTTTCACTAGGAATAATTATTAAATCATTGCTTAAATAATTATTCCGTGTCACATTTGATTAAATATCCTATGAATAATTAAATAAATCACTATTTATTTATTATTCCTTATTCCATTATTGGAATAATTGTTAAATCACTATTTAATAAGTATTTTCAATTTCAAACCATTCTTAATCCTTGCAAAATAGTTAATAAATCATTTTGTTTGTTAATTATTTCTAAATAAAGATATTTGGTCATTTTAAATATCTTTTCCCTCTCCAAGAAAATATAATAAAGTGTTCCTAACGGTTAGATCTTGATTTGGTCAATATTATTTTATTATTTTCCATTTTCGAGATTAAATCAATACATTGTTATAAATAGGAGGATTTTTCATTCATTCTTCACCATGATAATTAACATTGTTGCCATTATCGTCTCTTTTCTTTTGAGCTCCCATTTGAGTTCTTCACATTTTTTTGGGTTTTTCACATATTGAGAGAGAAGGTCGATTACTCAAGCATCAAGGGCATCAAAGGACCCATCCCACAGAGGGGGATTTGCAGACCCCTTTTGTAGATCGCCTTCACCAAGTGTTACCAATAGATAATTTATTCAATTGAAGTCTTTCCATTTGGGTTATTGCATTGGATATGTTTACTAATGTTTGCTATTCTAGATCGTATATGTTTTTGTTGCAAGTTTTTCACTTTTTATTGTAGATCTAAATCGTAAGAAACCACAAATTGTTGTTAGGGTCACTTGTCACCTAGTGACTTAAGTGAAGTGTTTTTGGTACACCTTCCAATAAATTTCACACTAATGCCAATACAAACCCAATACACCTTCCCATTTTAAAAAACCCTTGTTATCACTAGATATTGTAAGTATCCATTTTTCATTAACATTTTCTATATCCCTTTATATTTTTTCATTAACTTTGAGCTCCATTTCTTAAACTTGTCAATATAAAAACCCTTTACTTCCTATTATATGCTCAATATATTATGTCATTTTTTCCTTAATATATATCCCCCAATATGAACCCATGTGGTATGGTATTTCTCTCTCAGTGAAACCCTTGTTCTATTTACAAACCTAGATAGACAACTATAAACCCTAGAATCAATTAACTAACTGAACATATGATGTTATACTTTTAATAAACAACTTATACATACCTCATGAATTCACACCTTTATCCTTTATGATCATGGAGACTCCTTTAAGGCTTGTTCATGATGAGAAAAACTACCTTCAAGGGGTATTGTGACTTTCATTAATGTCATGCCTAAATTTCAAGCTATAGGCATCCTTCTTGTTTGGATTTGTGGTGTACAGTCTCAAGATATTGATTGCTTTCACTTGTTGATAAATCTAAGGCAAACAGTTAGGGTTATTATTTGACTTGATTTATCTTTTATCCTTGACATTTTATTGTGATTTATATCATTATTTAGTTATGTTCATCATCAAATTTCAATAATACGATCACAATGTCAACACAAGAACACCATATGTAGGCTACTAGCCAAGGCCAAAAACTCTCCAAGAGAGGAAAACCCATAAAATCTCTTCTTAAAGAATTTTTTCATTGAAGACTTCCAAGAACATGAACTTGACCCAACACCAAAACTTCCAAGTGATGAGCCAACCAGAATCCTAGACCAATTCTCTACAAAATTATGACTGAAGAAATCCTAGTTCCTCCAACAGATCTACATGTGTGAGCCGCTCAAACATAGATTTTCCTCCTTCGCTGGCCTCTACAGAATTCATTCTTCCTTCCACTAACTTTGTTGGATCAGATCTCTTTTCTTCTTTGTATGGATCAAATTGATATTACTTGTTGTGTTTCTTTCAAATGAGGAGAGTAGGTTCCTTTTCTAGGCTTCTTAGGAGGTGAATTAGGCCTCTATAGGATGACAGGAAGAGGGTTGGTCAATCCATCACTTGGAGGCTTCTAGACATGACATTTTACATTAAATATTTTTTTTCTCTTCTTGTTACGTGGGACCTCTAAGGGCTAGTACATCATGACCTTGACTCTTGACTTGACAACAAGCCCCCTAGAGCACTCAATGGGTGCTTTGACCTAGGACCACAAAATGATGGGCAAGAAGCCCATTTCAATAAAAATAAATTTTCTTTTTACAAAAAAATATATTTTCTTTTCTTTTGACAAGTACATCAATAATTACATCAAATCATGAATCAACAATAATTATGAAGACCGATACTAGTTACATTTCAACATCACCAAGGATTCTTTTGATGTTGTTACTCTTCAACGTTTTAGTAGATACCGTTAGTTACTTAAATATTTTCTTCAAGAGCGATACCTGTAATTTTTTGCTTCTTTTAGTGTAGATCAGCTTATTGACTTGTATAGGCTTGAAGTGTGTGTGTGTGTGTGTGTGTGTGTGTGTGTGTGTGTGTGTGTGTGTGTGTGTGTGTTGTGTGTGTGTGTGTGTGTGTGTGTGTGTGTGTGTGTGTGTGTGTGTGTGCGTGCGTGCGTGCGCCAATCTTGAAATTGTAACTATGCATAGAACTTACACACTACATATTCTTGTCTTCTAAGGTGAATGTAGCTTAATGATAGGCCTAATGAGCCTTAGATATTGGTATCCTTTATGCACAAAAATAAGGTGGTAAATCTCGGTTCCTATTATTGAGTCCTTTTAATACACTTATGCTCGAAAGGTGGTCTTTCTCCATGGTGACTGATGTCACTTCTTCTAGTCTTCCAAATAGGACTATAGGATGGCTCTTAAACATGGTCATTACTTTGTCTTCTTTGAGAAGATGTTAGATGTGACTTAGAACTTTATGAGGAATATGTCTGGGTCTTCAATGATACTTATGCTCAGAATTTTTGCCCCCTTTGGTGACTCCTTAAAATTTGATTTCACGTTATACAACTATCATGAATTTGAGGTTCCTATACCATTGTATATGTTTTATTTTTTCAAGATAAATATAACAATCACGCTTTCTCTCTTGTAAGGGTTGTTCCTTGAGAAACCCCAAACATTAACTCGATCACCTACAATTCTAAGAATTCGGATCATTGTGATAGCACATAGTTTATATTTTTGTTTGATGACCTTTACAGGCTTTAAGTATTGTTCTTCTTTCATCAGAATGCTCAGCCTAGCCTTTCAGTCTTCTAGAAGAAGGCTCCTATCTTATTTAATTCTTTTTCGTTGTCCAGTCAAAGTTTTGTGGCTTAATTACTGCAACTAGGGCTTATTAGAATGCCTATAATTTGATTTTTTGTCTTTTATAATCTTGGTCATATGAGACATATATTTTTCTTCTTGCCTTGAGGCCTTAGTAACCTTTTTACTACCCTTATGCAAAAGAACCAAGCTCTAATACCATGTTGATAAATTTAGGGAATTATGTGAATTAGATTCTTCAAGTGGATTTCTCTTACCTTTGACATTTTAATGTGATTGTTCTTATCTCTTTATTATTTATTTCTTTCAATTTTTTATGTTCATCAAGAATAATTCCAAACAAACAAGGACATAAAATGTAGGCAGAAGGCCAAGAAAAAACCCGTATGAAGGGGGGAACCCATTCAAATCTTTCTCTAGTAGATTAGATCAATTTAAGACAAACTTAACCCTTTGACTAGCGACCCATTGCATGCACCAAGTCATCCCATGCTAATTTCTTGATCCTTCCTGCAACTTCTGTTCTTGTTTTCTAGAATTTCCATTCTCTAGGATCCTCAACCCTCTGCAATTAACTTCAGAAATTAGGTTCTACATTATCTTGATTTCTTGGATTTGACTCCTCTCTATAGAACTTCACATGGCTTATTCATGCTTCAAAAAAATTGTAGATTGAATGTTATCTTGTCATATTGTAGATCCAAACTCTATGTCACATTACATATTAGAATTCTCCTTTGTATTACAAATCGTAACCCCATATTGTATTGTAGGTCTGAACCCTATGTTGTATTGCAAGTTCTATCTTTCTATCTCTTCAAGTTGGTCGAGCTTCCTTTGCTATTTATAGTGGTTTTCCAATGTACTTTGGGTACATGAACAATTGTCTTGAGGCTGACTTGTATACTTGTTTGGAGGCCAATTTTGAACGATATGTGGCAATCCTTTATAGAAGAAAAGGGATGACTTGGTGGAGGAGTCCCCTTTGATACAAAAACAATCATATGACTTTTGAATTTGACTCAATAAAATAACCTAGAGCACATATTGGGTGTTATGACCTAATGACCATTGACTCAAGAATGAAACCCGTCATTTATTAAGTAAATTCCTTTAAATGAAAAATAATTTTATTTTCTTTTGAAAAATCATGACTCAAATACAATAATGAAGACCGACACTAGTTACATTCTTCAACACTTGGTCCTAGATGATCGGCTTCCTCTCTCTTTATCTTGAAGATTTAGCATCAGAAAAATTTTGAGGTCTAAAATGGGCCTCAAAGAAAAAATATAAAACCAAAATCAACTTTATAAGAACTAATAGGATTCAAGATGATGATGTCAACCAAGGGGGATGATTCACCATTTTTGGAGTAAAAAAACGAAAATATTAAAAAAAATTTAAAAAAAATCTACTTTTTCAACTCGTATTTTCAACTTATCTCCCTATGCTTTTACTCAAATTTCGAGTGAGATCACTATTTCGATGCAAAATGTAATTCTTCATCCAAGGAGTACCCACGTTGCATACTTTCGATGGACCATCCTATACGAAAAATGAGAAATACATTAAAAAAATATGATTGCAATCACGTATTTTCAAATATTTCTCATTTTTCATATAGTAGGGTCCATAAAAAATATGCAACATGGGTACTCCTTGAATGAAGAATTAAATTTTGCATCCAATGCGCGCTTCTGCTTGAAATTTGAGTAAAACAATAAGGAGATAAGTTGAAAATATGTATTGAAAAAGTAGTTTTTTTATTTTTCGCCACTAAAAAAGATGATGTAATCTAATATTATTTTATTATTTCCACTATTATTTTATAATGTTCCTTCGGAGGCCCATTTTAGACCTAAAAAATTCTCTAATGAGACCTATTCATAATCATTGGAACAAGGGTTTGCAAAATATGCCCACATAGTCCAATACTTGAAGTGGAAACCATTTGACAACAAATTCCTTGGTGATTGCTTTTCTTCTCTTGCTTAGGATTTTCCTCACCTGGGCTCTTATACGATGTTAATTTTAGTTAACATGTTCTTTTCTTATAAAAATTACTTCAATATTCCATATTAGCTTGGTTATAATTTCATTTTATTTCCAACAACAATCACATAAACCATTATCACATTGATAGTAACTGGAGAAAGAACAATAAACATGAATGCAGAAGACAAGCCAAGACAAGAGGACACCAATATTTAGGCTTGAAGCCAAGTTAAAACCCCACAAGGGGGGAAACCCACATATCTTTTCTTCTTGATAATATCAAATGTTTAGAGAGAGAGAAATCCAAAATAGTACAATGATACAAATTCAAAATCAATAGTCAAATTGTCTTACCAATACAATGATCTAATACCACTACTCATAGTCAAATAGTTGGGCCAGTAAAAGTTTGAAATTATGCCCTCAATCAATGGCACTCAAACTCTGTCCTAACCACAAATTCAAAGTTTGTTTAAATTCTTCCAAAATAGCTAGGTCAAAGGAGATAGGAACTTAGCCATTCTTGATATTCAAATAAAAACAAAACAGTCAACTTTGGAGAGGTCAAACTTGGTCAAACCTGCAGTAAAACTACCACCTCATGCTTGCGGTCAACATAGGTCAAACTTAACCAAAGTTTCTCGATTCCTATGCCATTCAGTGCGACATAGTAAAAAAGATTCAACCCTCCAAAAATCGTAGTTAAAATAGGTGAAATCAACATTGGTCAAAATTGGATGAAACAAGAAGTCATCACAGGGATAAAATTCCCAATCAAGCTCTCACATGTGTGAAGAGAATAGCTTCCCTTGGAGGTCAAACCAACCAAAAGAGGAGATAAAAAGATGTGTGATGTGAAGATGCCAAAATGAAGTTTCCTTGACCTTTATTTATACAAGTCAATGTGGGTCAAAGGTCATGTCTCTTGGGCTTCATGAGCCTACATGATTGGTGGGCTGACCTTGACCAAAACCACATGTGTGGTCTTGACCTCAAAAAAAAATTTCCCTTGTTAGAATTCAGCGCTATAAAGGTCAAAATTGATCATCTTGAAAAGAGGAATTCATTCCAATAATCATCTTCTGCAAATGAGCTATCCAAGGTGGAATTTGACCAAAGTTGCACATTTTAACAAGAAATCACTCCATGACATCATAAAGGAGGATCCATAAATGATCCTTATTATCATCTTGTAGCAACATCCTTATATCGGCTAGCTTATTTCTATATCGGGTTCATGAATCCTTCTATATGATTATATTAATTATTATCTTCCAGACATCCATAATCACACGATTATACCATGAATCTATCAGAGTTCCAAAGGATCCAAGGGTCCTAACAATTCCCTCCTTCCATCATGCTTACCAAAACAGAGGATATTCTCATCCTGCTTCCTTTACTTCTTGTATCTACAATATTCATTGACAAGTACACCCAAGCAAAGTATACAATAACAAAAGCATGATGTTAATTTTTCAATCTAGGGTTACCATGGAAACTTAGAGGATAGAATCCTAGGGTTTTCAAGTGCTAACCCAAGAGCAAGGGATTCATATACAATTCATCAACCTATTCTCTTGCCTTGACTATAGTATCATGCAATTTTTAAGACTTTAGATCTTGTAAAATGATCTCATACCTTCGCTTACTTAGTCAAGATGCTTTGAATTTCTTGAGCTCCTCAAATATCCTTTCGGTTTGTCAAGATCATAGCCCTTAAGTTCTCTCTCTTATTGAGTAAGTTTGAGGTTATGTCACAGAGAAGAGGGCTATTAGAATGAGCCCAAAACTTTGCTTTCTTGTTTGATAGGTTCAGTCGAGGAAGAGAAGGTATTCTAGCTATTAAGTCATCAAGAAAAGTGATTATATCCATCCAAAACCCCTTGTTCCTTTCTGTGTGTACTATCAACCTTACTTTTGTACTTAGGGTGAGTAATTATGCCCATATATTTGTTCTTCTTGCCTTCACAAATTTGGACTAGGGAATTCTCTCTTCTTGAGATGAGAAGGTGTTAAGTTGATCTTCTTTTCTACCCTCACTTCAAAACCTGGCTCTGTTACCATGTTGATAAATATAGGGCAGAGAGTTAGGTTAAATATTAACTTGATTTGTCTTTAGTCTTTGACACTTTCTTGAGATTTAGATCTTTCCATGGCTTTGGTTACATATCAATGTGGCGGGTCGACCATAGATTTATATCCCAATACTATCATCATAGATTCATAGGATGATCCATCTTGGCTAGCATAGATAGGTTGATAGATCATCACTTTGGTCCATACAGATAGAGAGATAGTTGGGGTTAGGCTATACACTAAGGATGTGTTATCCCACCTAGGTTTGATAACCCTCCTCACTAACCTAAAATACAAGGAGGGTGTAGAATATGTTGAAAATGCAATAAGAAAATCCTAATTCAATTTTGTCCTTGAATTAAATTGGGAATGAAATTGTAATTCCACATCTCATGACAACTTGTATTAGTTAACTAAGTTAGTTTGACTTAGTTGGCTCAATTAATTTGAGTTGATGATCTAACTTGAGTCATGTAGAGTGTATCCTACTTTATAGGAGCCTTGATTGAGTTTATTTTGATTTGTAATTAATTAATTTAGTTTAACTAAGTTAAAGTTAGTTAAACTAGTTCCAATTGTTGGAGGAACTAGTGGGAGGTTTGGTAGTGTGGTGTTGCATGTAGTGATGTACCAGTTAAGTGATGATTCACTCATAAATAACTCATTCATCTGGGTGTTCCACTGAATATGGAATCACATAGAATTTTGAAATGTTGGGTTTAAATAAATCTAAACAGGTTATTCCATAAATATTTAATTTGACTCACATGTATGGATTCTCTCTTTAAACTCATGCATGTAAAATCTGAGAGTTCCCCAATTGAGATTGGAGTTAAGGGACAATGTACTATCAATTTTATAATCATCTGAATTGTACAGGTGGTGCATGCAATCATAGGAAGGCCTATGATGGATTATGGAATTCCTTTGATGAGTTTCCCTAATTAATAGGGGGCTAATTCCCAAGGAAATAATGCAAGGAAATATGGACTTGGGCAAGCAGGAAATTGGTTAAGTATTGGCCTAGGCTTGTCTAGGAAGTAGTGAGACAGATAGAGATAGTGCAGAGGTTTCTCGGGCTTGAGCAAAGCATTGCAATCTGCTCATATTTTCCAACTAATGTAATATACATATAGCATGGGTTTTTAGTTGTGTATTTCGCCAGGAAATCATTGTGTAATGTGCTGATTGAATAATTTCTCTTGTATTCTTTGTGATTTCATGATCATTTAATTTTTTCCATTGATGAGTAGAGTATATTAAAGTATATTGTTTTAGAAAATTACAATTAGCATTTTGAATCTACAAGAAATTTCTACATTGTAACAGAGTAGAAATCACTCTAGAAGAGAAGAATATGAGTTTGTCTTTTGCATGTTAAATCAAATTTGCATTATCATTCGTCATATTCAGTAGGATTTCATTCTACAGATTGAGACTCGAATATCCCCTTGAGGGTAGTTCGAATTATATTTCTTGGAAGGACAAGATGGAGTCAGTGTTGGAAGACATCGAGCTTAAGGAATTCATAGAAAAAGATAGTCCTAAGCCTCCAACAACTGATGCTCAAGCACTGGTAGAGTGGAGAAAATGTGTTGCAAAGGCGAGAAGGATTATCCTATAAGGAGTTCAAGATCATATTGTCTTGAACCTCCATGGTAAGGGGAATCAATATGGAATGTGGATGGCCTTAACAGACTTGTTTCAAAACAAAAGGGACCACAGGAAGTTGGTACTGAAGGACAAGATCAGGAAAATCAAGATGGAGAAGGGCGACACAATACTAATGTACTTAACCAAGTTCACCCAATGTTGATATGAGCTTGGAGTGTTGGTGTTATAGTTGTTGAAGATGATCTAGTCAACCTAGCACTTCTAGGCCTTCCAAGAGCTTGCACAACTACTAGGATTTGGTAAATGGGAGGGAGAAGCTACTAGAGTGGGATTGTTTGTGGTCTGACTTGGTGCAAGAAGAGATTCAGTGGAACATCAGAGATGGGACCTCATCCAAAGAAGTGGAAGAGGATTTGCATTAGTCAGAAAAGAAAAGAAATCCAAGGGAAAGTATCACAAGGTGAGGAGGGAAAGAAGAAAGACTTTTCCAACATCAAGTGTTCTCACTGTCATGAGTTCGAGCATTATGCCACGAAATGTCCACAAAAGAAGAAAAGTAAGAAGGAGTCTGCAGTAGTAGCAGCAGGTGAAGCTCTAACTTCACAATTCGAACTTGATTTCACTCTCATTGCATGCATGGAAAGCACTGTAATGGGAAGCATGTGGTATCTCGATAACAATGCCTCGTTCCATATGACGAGGAATAGAGATCTCTTTAGTGACTTCGAGGAGAAATACCTCAAGTAGAACATAGATTTTGGAGATGATGGGAGGTATAGCATGACTGGTATCAATACAGTTACCTTTCAGAGGGAGTCTAGCTCCCCTCTCAAACTCACAGATGTGATGTATGTTATAGGAATAAAGAAGAATCTTGTTTTTGTCATGGTCTTTGAAGATTGTGGCTATGATGTGATATTTAGCAAAGGGAAGTTTTTCCTTAGATGCATCGCCATGGGATAGGTGAAGTAGCTCGATGTACAAGTCAAGAACCTATATTCATTTGAGGTACAAGATGCATGAAAAGCCTTGAGGAGCAAGGTAAAGGTTAGAGACTTGATGGTTGAGAGGGAGCATAATTTACCTCTTAAATTGGAGGCTTAGAATCAACCTCGGCAAGTTGTGGAGCTGCCACAATTGGAGAAGCAGAGAGGAGACAAAGTGGAAGAATTCACTCAAGCAGAGACCTCTAGTAGGGGGAAATTTCGAGCTAAGTGGGCAGAGGGAGCTCATGCAACCATACCTCTAGGTGTTAGGTGGGGTGATATGAAACCTCAGTCCAAGAGTTTCAAAATTTGAGTAGGGTCCATTGAGGTTTGTTTGTCTCATGGATCACCTTGCTATGAGAGCCCATAGTATTCAATAGTAGTAGGATAAATGTTAGTCAGATACTGAGGAGTGTAGAGAAGTGTTGACAACAGAGTAGGAGGATTAGTAGCAAAGTCAATGACAACACAGTTTTCCCAGTAAGCAGTTGCGGATTGATTCAGTGATTATTTTTTATTTATTTTTTGGATGTTTTTCAGTTGTAGAAGTTACAGTAGTAACAACAACAGTGAGAAGTGTTGCACAAAATAAATTCCAAAGGTATTGGATTTGGATAGATGTGAATTCTTTTTCCTATTGAGAGGGAGTGTTGAAAATGCAACAAGAAAATCCTAATTTAATTTTTCTCTCGAATTAAATTAGGAATAAAATTGTAATTCCACTTCTCATGACAACTTGTATTAGTTAGATAAGTTAATTTGACTTAGTTGGCTCAGTTAATTGGATTTGAGGGTCTAAATTGAGTCATGTAGAGTGTCTCCTACTTTATAGGAGCCTTGGCTGAGTTTATTTTGAGTTGTAGTTAATTAATTTAGTTTAACTAAGTTAAGGTTAGTTAAACTAGTTCCAATTGTTGGAGGAACTAATGGAAGGTCTAGTAGTGTGGTGATGTCTGCAATGATCAACTAGTTAATTGATGATTCACTCATAAATAACTCATGCATGTAAGATCTGAGAGTTATGCAGTTGAGATTGGAGTTCAGGCACATTGTATTATTAGTTGTATAATCATCTGAATTGTACAGGTGGTACATGTAGTCAGAGGAAGGCCTATGATGGATTGTGCAATTCCTTTGAGGAATTTCCCTAGTTAATAGGGGGCTAATTCCTAAGGAAACAACACAAGGAAATAGGGACTTGGGCAAGCAGGAAATTGGTTAAGTATTGGCCTATGCTTGTCTAGGAAGAAGTGAGACAAATAGAGATAGTGTATAGGTTGCTTGGGCTTGAGCAAAGCATTATAATCTTCTCATATTTTCTGACTAATGCAATATACAGATAATAGGGGTTTTTAGCCGTGGATTTCCCTAGGAAATCATTATGTAATGTGTTGTTTTAATTATGTTGCTTGTATGCTTCGTGATTTTGTGATCGTTTAATTATTTATGTTGATGAGTAGAGTAGATTCAAGTCTATTGTTTTATCAAATTACAATTAGCAATTTGAATCTACAAGGAATTTCTATATAATACCATATATTTGATAAATTTGTGGTATAAGTCAATTAACTCTATTAGGAACACCAAAAGCCTATAATCAGATTCACGTGTTAAACTAAGCCTCTACATAATCCATGTCCATGATAAGTCAACCATCTACCACTTTGTATCCCTATCCCACTCCACCATACACTACCACAATCCTAATTTAGGTCCTAGCTACTCTTTCTTCAATTCCTAATCGCAACAATTTGTGATTATGATGACAATTTAAGTACATATGTTTGTAATGTCCATGATGGGACGTATGAATTTTCCTCCCCGCATTGCTCGTCAATGATTATAACCTTGAATGGGCTAGCATCGGTCTGTCTCATTATCTCAAAATGACTTGGCAAATGAAAAATTACAATTTATATCATCATCACTTCTAACTATCTCATAGATGACCCTTTCTATAGATTATATGCATGAATTTATGGAAGGCCATCCACTATACCTATCATATGATTGATTGTGACAGCAAGTGAATAAAGGACAATTGACAAATATTTGTTGACAATATCTCTTACTTACAAATTGTCCTTTATTCAACTACTGTCATAATTAATCACATGTTAGGTAGAGGGGATGGCCTAACAAAAATTCATGCATATAATCTATAGAAGGTTTAATCTATGAGACAGTGCGAAGTGATGATAACAAACATGATAAATTTTCATATGTCGGGTCAGTTTGAGATGATGATGATAGACCAGTGCTAGCCCATTCAAGGTTATAATCATTGATGGGGAATGTGGGGAGGAAAATTGATACATCCCATCATGAACATTACACTCATATGTACTTAAATTGTTATCATAATCACACACTACTGAGAATTGACAACTAACATATGTTAGAATTTTGTTAGACTAATATCGATTATAAAATGAAACCAATATATAGATTAATTACAATAAATATAGTAGAAAATATTGGATGTGTGAGCATTGAAGCCTCCCATTACACTAGCTAGTGTAGATCCAATTATGTTCTTGAGCTTGTTCATCTTCAAAAAGAACTAGAATAATTGTCTTCAAAACCTTCCTAACAACTTCCATGGTGATGATAGCATCACACACCACTAGTTTTCCATTCCCTTCAATCTAGTTCACAATTATGGGTTTCTTACCTAAACAAAAATTGCTAGAAACACTCATTAACACCCATGTAATGACACTCATTTCAAAAGAAATCCAAAACATTCTTCACACCCTTGGATACCATATTCATACCCATAGCATCCTTAGGAAATAAATTTTGTCAAATAATCTATGTAAATCCTTTGTTTATTTAAAATGTGGCCTATTCAAAATATCATTTGATAGGATTGAAATAAATTCTATATAATCTATGTCTTTTAAATTTATATTTAAAATTAAATTTAACAATATAAATATTGCAATACGATATGTTATAAGCCATTTTGATCTATGGGTGGCTATCTATTTATTAGATTCCTACATTATTAGACATGCACTCTCCTAGGCCTCCTCATATGTCTTTACTAACCATTAAGCTTCATATATATGGTTGTTCAAAGTTACATTAGTTTTAGTATCATTGTCGATGGTTTTATTAGATTGATATATTTTTTAACTTATAATTTAATGATAATGTTAGTTTTAATTAATATTGTTAATAGTTTTTTATGTATATGTTGTGAGATTTTTTGGGCTATGGTTAGTGTTTATGTGATGTTGCAAACTATCTTAACACAATATTATAAGTTGTTTTTTAGTTACGTTCAATGTTTATGCGATGTTGCAAATTATCTTATCACGACAATATGTGCCTAACCATTTGGTAATATTAAATATTCATGCTTTACATATTGAGAATTGTTTTGAGATAGTGAAGCATACACAAAAATGTTTGTTAATTTGAAATTGACCTTCTAGGAGTTGGGATTCTTTCCACAATAATAGTCGCTACATCACAAATTGATAATTTGCCCTCTCTTAAATCTTTGATGGTATCAAGCCATAAAGCATCACATATTGTGGTTTGTTTTGGCATAACAAAGCATACATAAAAAACTTTGTTCAATTGAAGTTCATTATAGATTGCAAGGTTTCTTTAGCATGTAGGTATGTGAATTATGTGATATTATCCTCTCTCATTATAATATTAGCATTGGAATACTTACACTTCTACTCAAATTTATTAGGAACCTATGTGCTTATTATTTAAATATTAAAATGAGTCACTTCCCAAACTCTTAAATACAAAAGGAAGAGAGTATTAGTGTGGAACAAAATCCTTCTTATTACAATGGTATATCATCCATGCACCTACCAACTATTAAAAAAACTCTAAACATCCTATTTTACATATAAAACTTCTCCTCATGGTATATAAATGCATCCATTATACATGCAAACTACTTATGTTCCATAGAGAAGCTCATAAGTCTAGTTACATAGAGAAAACTATGAAGAATAGTAAAAGAGAACATTATGCATGTAGATATCATGGAAAAAAAATAAGAGTAATGAATTGCATACCTAACTAATAATTGGGATTATATTGGAGAGGAAGGCTTTGTAATTTGTGTTATAGAGAGAATTTCAACTCTTGCTTTTTAGGCTACTTCAGAAATCTAGCAAAAAGTTTCTAAATTTTTCAATCTAGAGCATTGCTTAATCACTTGAAACCTCGAGTAATTTTGATTTATGGATTATTGATCATATTGATTGAATTATTGAATAGAAGTGTTGATCTTTCACCTTTGAAATGAATATGATGGAGCAACGGAGAAAGCAAGAAAACCTCATGTATAACCATCAAATTATATCTTTTTTAATGCATAGACGCCCGTCAGATATTCGATGGTACATGGAAGTCTTCACATATCCAACTCTTATCCGACAGGATAACTATCGGATATTCAATGCAAGACCAACAAAAGAAAGCATTGGACATATGGCATCCCTATCCGACAATTTTTTTTCCTTCGAATATCCAACGCTTAACTGTCAAACTTGCTACTCCAGACCGACAGAACGACGCACCTGAGATATAAAACTCTCGTCAAACTAATTTAATATAACATCAAATATCCAACACTAAATCGTCAGATTAGCAGCTCCATACCAACATAAGGTGTGAAAATTCTACATTGAAGGAACCCCTATTGCAACAAATCTGAATCTACTTCACCTAATTGATTTTAAATTACATTCATCAAGTTATTCTTCTGAAAACTGAAGAAAATTACTTCTACAACCTACACTAATTAAATATTTGATCTCATGAAACATAAAACAAAGCAAAGAACAAGATACATAGGACACACTTATTTTTGGACACAATAGTCCTCGAAAAACACCAATGCGGGAAAACTAGTGCAACAGTTATGAGGGTTTATTATTATGTAAGAGAAATATCTGAATACAAATCTAGGATGCTTATCTACCAATCCTTTATAGAGAAAATATTGGCAGAAAATCTGAGTGAGTTTTACTTCACTTCACCTGGCAGAATTCTAGCTGATCTAGCAACAAGACTGGCTAACCCCAGCTACTTCTACATTGGCCCTACCTAGGCCCTGTGTCAGCCTTTCAGGCTTTGTGTCAACCCTGCGTCACCTCTTCTACCCTTTGCATCAGCTATCTTGGTTGTTCTGGCAATTTTGACTTTTGCGTGACAGGCAGCTTTTCCCTCTGTGTTGCCCTTTCTGGCTCTGTATCAAGGCTGCGTGGGCTCAAACTAGCCCAGCGTCAGCTCTCTCGGCTATTGCGTTGCCTCTCTGCAAGATCTCTCCACCTCTCTATCAGTATTCTCCAGAAATTCTTTCTCCCGGGTTATCACTTCCCCTCTATTGTTAAATGATCACCTAGTTCAAATTTCTGAGCTTTCTAGCCCAAAAAATTGAACTCCAAATCAATTCATTCTCTCTGTGTGTGTTTCCAAATGAACCCCAAGCCTCCATTTTATACTTTTCATGTTGAGTCTTCAATAGCCGAAATTAAGTCTTTAATAAATGACCAAGATTAAAACATGACTTGATCTGCCTTCTACACCATTCTTCCCCATATTTTGATGAATACCCATTAATATTTTAATTTCCCTAAGTTTAGACTTAGGAACCCATTAAAAATATTAATTATTTTAATAAAATACAATCTGGGTGGAATTTCACCAAACAGTTTTTGAGTTCTTTAGAACTCATGTGCCTTATCCTCTCCACCAATTTTCAAGGCTAGAGCACTTCTGATGCTACCAAAAAATAACACTCCCTCTTAGTGAGGAAAGTGCTCTAGCAACAATTTCCACCTGCATGCTGCTCTATTTCTAAAGCACCTCCTTTATGCGTTGTTGCTGCCACCAACATTGTGTTGTTTCTACTACTATATTGTTGCCCATGAGATTTCCACTACCACTACTTCATTTGTACTACAACTCCCTCTCAAACGCTGCATTTGTCATGTTGCTAGCACTGACATTATGTTGAAGCCTTGAAATTCACTGCAACAACATGGGGGATGACCACCCAGTCCAGACCTTAAAACAGCTCCTTTTCCATTTGGAATGGTGGTTCCGACTGGTTCAACTAGGTCCAGTTACCTTCTCTCAATCTCCAATGGCTTTAAAATATGAATTTCATTCACCAATGAAGAAGAGACATCAGATCAACCCTCTTTCTCATCAAGCAAGAAATTGATCCTTAAGCTGATTTGGGGCTCAGCGAAACCACTACTAAAGTTTTTCCTCTTTGTAAGGAGGACTTATTAGAATGTAGAAATTAATCTATATGTAAAATTATTCTAAGATGTAAGCAAAAATAACTATCTTAATCCTATCTCAATTACTCAGATATAGATCTAACCCAATTAAGAGCAAGATAAATTTAAATAATTGGGACTTAAATATGTCTGGTTTATAATAAATATCAAGCTAACAAAGTAGTTCAATTAACTGATATTATGAATACGGAAACACATCCTATTGAGACCTCTTAACTGAAATAATCAATCTACAACACTCAAGAAGAAGTTCGCAAAATGATATTGATCATTTGATCAGTAACTTGAATAATTAAATAATAATATGTGGAAGAAGATCACAACATATCACTATTCAATAAATAAGTTTTATAAGACAGATTTATAAGTAAATAGTTATTCAGAAATCAGAATTTAATCCATAAGAGTAGAGATACATAATAACATAAAATTGAGAAAAATTACCCATATCGACAAAAGTGCACAAATGTGGAAATAAATTGACACATTCATGTCATCATAAAATGAAACAAGTATTTAAAATAAGAATTTTATTGAATCCATTCTATAGCTCCGACCTCCAATAGTCTTTTACAGCGCCTAAGCTTCCGCTTTCAAAAGCAGAGCTACAATAGTGCAAACTCTGTTCATTATACATAACTCAGAATGTAAAACAAAAACCTCAATAATATCTAGATCTAAGATTCCTCTCCTCCCACCTACAACTCTAAAATCCTTATTACAAAAGTGTTTTTAGAATTCTATAATTGCAAAGGAGAGAAGCCTTTTTAACATTCTATAATCTGGTATTTATAATATTTACAAAAGAATTTAGAATAGGAAAGTTTGTTGAAGAATAAATTTGTTTAATCTATTTTCATTGGCTCAAAATTCCATTCTTCTATTTTTGGAGCCTTCTCATTGATTGAGATTCTTTTCTCTTCATCTTTTCAACTGTTTTCCTGCAAAATCAAATCAAAACAAAATCAAAATGTTAAATCTGGAATTAAAACAAATCTAATCAAATTCAATTAAATAAATAATTGGAAAGGAAATGTAAGTTTTATATTGATGCCTTGGATGATTTAATTGGCCAAGGATATCATTGACGAATGGATTTGCATTTAGTAGAGGCTTGGGCAAATGAAAATGCAGAAAATAAAACTTAGGAAAATTAGTTTTATTAAAAAATTGGAGCTTGATATTTTGTTGGATTTTAAACTAAATAAATGATCAAATCTATTAATGAAACCTCCTCAGAAATGTTCTCCATGATTTTATCTTTCCAATGAGCCATTCTAGGCCTCATTTGGCCAAGTAAATCTTAATATATGAGTTCCCAAAATTGATGAGTCAAATCTGGCAGAATACTGGAAAATTTGTTGCCTGGGCCAAAAAATCATAATTTGTTAATTAAATATTCTAAATTAAATTTTAATTAATTAATAATTAATTCTAGCTTAATTATTAATTAACTAATATATACAATTAATTTTAATTAATGCTAATTAATTGTGATTACAAATTAAATTAATTATTTACAGAAATTAATTAAGATGGAAATGATTTAACATAAATTAATTAAAATGTTATAATATTATATTAATATTATAATTAATTATATTATAATTATTATATATAATTATATTATTAAGTTAAAATTTGTATATACAAACCATTGAAATCAACCATTATTCATTAATATTCAATTTAAGGGAAGAGGAATGATGGAGGAAGAAAATGAATGGAGGATGAGGTGAGCATGAAGTAGGATGAGGTGAGGTGGAGGTACGAGAGTCATAAGGAGGTGATAAAAAAATTTATATTAAAAATTGTTAGCCCCTCGCATTTTTCCAATCGCAAATCCAAACATGTTCAAATTAGGGAGCTTAATAAAATTACGATATGTAAAATCGCAATATTTGCATCGCAAATTTTGATCGCGCTTCTGAAATCACAAATTTTGGAAAGAATGAAGATATACAAAGTGGGACTCACGTGGAATTAATAATCCTACAAACTGGACTATAGCCACTTTGCAATTTTGAGAATTTGTTCTTGGAAATTTGTTTTAAAATAATAAATTGAATTAAATTACCAAGATTCCCAAACACATTTTCATCCATTGTATGATTTCGCTGGCTCATTTTGTAGGACCATTAGTGAGAAAAAATAAATAATAATAATAAAATTGAACTAAAAGTCACTATTTACAATGAACGACTATTGAACTTAATTAGTTACAAAAAATAAAATATTATACATTTATTTACAATTTTAGTCCAGGCGAGAAAACGATCAAACTTCAAAGGGGTGTCATTTACAACCGATTGACCAAATGAGTCGAAACAAGTATCGATGGAAAGCTTGTGAAAAGTCAAATTCAATGAAATAATCAAAACATAAATCCGATGAAAAAAAATGATAAAATTGTAAGACAACCTTAAATGAAAATTTTAAAAAAAAAATTCTTAGCCAAAAATTTATAGAAAGGGTCCCCATTATTTGGGTACATAAAATAAATAAAAAAATAGGGGTGTTTTGTTTTACCACAACGATGGTGACACACAAGAGAAGAACCAGTTATCTATGTTTTATATGACTGTGATTTTCCTAAAATTAAAGCAAAAATAATTAAAGAAGAGAGAATTATTTTTGAAATGTTTGACTAAGTTCATTAGTCTGAATAAAAACAAGAATCATCTAAGTGTAATTTTTCTTAAAATTATTCATAAATCAAAATATCTCATAACTCTATATTAGTCTTTAATTAGTTGTAGAGATAAAGCAAAGGTCACTTTATAGCTTAGATTTTAAAATATACTCATTGTTACAAGTAGAGCCACTGCTACCAGCAAACATCTATAGTCTTGACAAGGTTACCTTTCAATCAGCAATGATTCAGAATCCCATCTATTTAAGAACTACTGACCTAGAGATAAATCCATTTATATATGTTTATTTTCTTTGTATTTGTTTTTATTTTTTAGCTCTTAAAAGTCATTGTCCTAGTTTGGTAGCCAGATAGTTGACAATATCATTCACTGGTTATAATTGGACTGAACAAGTTGGCTCGTCATGAGACCCCTTGTCTTATAATTCTTTGCAATCGTAAGCCATCACCCTGGCTTGTTTAGTAGTGTTGGTAATGTCAGCATATTTTTCCCCTATGATCATGGTAAGTAGGCTCATGATGAAACCTCTTATCTTTTAAGTTTAAATATATTTTTGGATTACACTCTAGAAAAACAAGACTTTTTGGACAGAGAGAATTATTGACTCCATAAGAGTTAAGATGAAAATTTCATAGTTAAGGGTGCTTCGCTGTAAAGTGTCTTTATTTGTTTAAAAATAACTTTTGTTGATTGATAATATAATTTTGAAAGATCTTAATAAAATATTGAAATCTCAAAATAATTACAATTTTGATGAAAAATGAAATTTCTCAGATTTTATGATACTTTGTCAAATTCTCTTGTTTTGTAATCACTTCCCTAAGTATGCCTACCTTTATAATAAGAAAAACAAACTTTATTAAGAGATTTAAGAAAAAGCTAATAGTAGACTATTAACATTCTTTTTTTGCATATGCCAACCATTATTAGGTAACAGAAAAACCTTTCATATAAATTATGGCAGAGTCACCAAAATCAAAACTGAAAAATAAAAGGAAAATAATTCCTAATCTGAATTGATAAAAGAAATAACAAACAAAAATAAAAATAAAAAGGTAAGAGCAGAAAGGAAAATCTAAGTTTTTAAAAGATAAACTCTAACAAGAATGTTTATACCATGTTTCAACAAAATGAAGTAAAAGAAAATAATCATATAATCATTCATTCTTATGTCGAGATTCAGATAAATTTTACCTTGCACGGTTATAAGCGTTTTAGGCTTCAGATAGCAGTGATGAAAAAATTCAGCGACAATGAAAAACATTCTGCTTGGTGTCAATTTTTTTGTTTCAAAGCATCATCTTAATTATTTTCTAATAAAAGGAATGCTTAAAGAAACAAACTAAAAGTTCAGAAACTTCTTAGTGTAGCTGTTTCGACGAATATTATCGCTACTTCTTGAAAGAAAACCAGGAAAAGAGTATAGGGCTTCAAAATCTGATATGGTGGAGGATTGAAAGCTTTTATGAAGAGTTGCAAAACAGATTTTTATATTAGCAGAATTTAAAAACAAAAATGAAACTAAAGTAAAGTAATGAAAATAATTGAAAGTATGTATATGAAACTTACCATTGGAGAATTACATTTAATCTTACCTGTGAGGTATCATCTTCTCCAATGCTAGCTAATTTCTTCTTTTAATTAAAATCAAAATCATGAAGAAGTTGAAATAACGTAAACTTATAACCAAAAATCATTATTTGTTTTATTTTAACCAAAGCAAGCAGTAAACTATAAAGAGATAATGATTTGTGTTCAGAGAATCGAAAGTAAAACAAATCCATCAGAAATGAGAATGAAAGCATGCTTCTTAATGAAGTGCAACAATGAATTTCCTCATAATATTATAAGTTTCATATCAACTCCATTGCCATAAATTGTCTAGAATTAAGACCAAATCTAAGATAATGAAATTTATATATATAAAAGGAAAGGTCTTAAATTTCATATTAAATATGGAGTAGTATATCTAAAACTGAAATATAAGATAAATTGAAATGATCTAACCTTGTTGCAAATTTCCTATCAATTGCTTTAATACCATAGTGATTACCCAAGATTGCCTTAAAATATTTTATACAACATAATGCCTCAGCGGATGTTTCGCATCGCAAGTTTCTTCCCTATACTTAAATTTCAATCCGCAATTTTTTACCTTTGCCTATATGGGATATAACGATTGAATGTGAATGGCAAAGGGGCATGTATCAGAGTCTATCGCATCGGAAAATCTTAAGATAAGGTTTCATTTGAGTTTTATGATGTGATATATTTGTTGTGGTGGCAAATTTGTGATATGGACATGCTATGTGAAAATATGCGATCCGATGAGGCAATGGAAATATCGAAGAATCATTATATCGGGGGTCGAGGAATAGTCACATCGCACATCACACATTGCACATCGCACATTCATAATTGTGATATGAGCATATATAATAAAATTACGATGTAGCGATTGTGATATCGACATATTGGGACATTGGGAAATAGTCATGTTGGAAATGCCGATATTATTTTGCAACTGCAGGGATGCGATTAATGACGTGGAAAATTGGTGGGACCGGCTTTGGATCTCAAAAAGAAATCAGCGATCAGCAAAATTAAGTACATGATGTAACATGTTGATACGCTTATGTGCGATGAAGAACAAACTCGATAAATTTATTATGTGAATTTAATATCATATCGGATCCGGAACATCGATACTTTTGAACCTATGCCCCTACCATTATTGTGATTGAATGGACACAATATTTTTAATGAGCTTGATTTAAATTTTATATCGGGTCTAGAATTGTGTGAACATAACAATATTAGCAAAATCAACTATCGGATATGTAAAATGTGAAATGCAATATACAATATGATAAATGTGGAATTTTGCGAATGAATGAGTGTAAAAGAACATCAAAGTCTTATATCAACAATTTTTTATCAGTAAATGCTCAGAGTCACTTCCGATGGAATATTTCGATACAAATAATTGTGATATGGATGATGTAATATTGAAAGGAAAGAATTGAAGAAGATGATCGGGAAGGGAATATCATAAATGTATATTCATCGTAGTATCAGTGATATGAAAGTCAAATTGAAATATTCCGATATGAATTTTGCAATAATGTTTTAAAGGCCTATTGGGTTTTCTAATGAATGAAAGTAAAATTAAAGAATGCTCAAATTATAATGAGCAACAAATAAAATTTCCCTGAACCTTTTGCGGATTTGAAATGGGTTTGCTACTTACTTCAAGTTTTGGAAATGAATGAAAACCCGCAAATGAAACAGAACAAGAATAAGAAATAAACTAAGGAAAAGGAAAAACCAACAATAGATGAAAATAAATTGATGAATGCGTACTTGGAAGAAGATTGTCTATAAATTTTATCTCATGAATCTTCAATTTCTTCCATGGATTTTTCAAAATTCAGATTTCGTTCAAAATCATCTCATTATTTATTCTAAGTTAGAATGTGCAATCAACTTAAAGAAAATAAGTTATTCATGTTCAGGAAATTTGAAATTCATAGAATTCATAAATGAAAATACACTCCCCTTTGAATTGCAACAGTGATTATTACCTTTGCCCATTCTGAATTAACTTAACTGAAGCCTACATTGTTAAGGTGGTTGTTCAATAATGTTTTTAGTAAATAAGTATGGTGCATATTACAACATCAAATAACAAATTAAAGATCAGAATAGAATAAAGCCACTGAATATGAAAGAATATCAACACAGATTCAAATGTGTGCACACAACAAAATGGACACCCTTAAGGTCATTTTAACAAATTCTGAGAAGGATAACATGAACTTCATGTGTTTACAACAAAAAGTAAGACTGATTAATAATAATAGAATTGGCATTAAGCTTACGAGCTTAGACAGTCATATATTTTACGGAACAATGATATCATGAAGCTTTTGCATCATCGAAATTTTCAACATAACAATCTAAGAAGAAAATCTTAGAAGGAAATGTCGTAAATAGAGAAAAGTGGCTTTGAAGTGATGTGTGCTAAGTGCATATTCAATTAATTTTAGTCGAGACATTATTCGAAATAGGTAGAGATGTAGTCATGGGTAGAGGTATTGTTGCAAGAAATTTTTGATATAAAGATGGGAAGCGAAATCCAAAAGTTTTCGATGAGAGGAAAATATTTCTTTGAACATGTATATGATATGAGAATGGTTGATTGCTTGCTTTATTTTTATCTGTAGAATTGTTAAAAATAAATTAACTATATAAGCAAACTAACTACATTAATTCTACTCCTATCCTAACTATATACATGAAAATGACTAGGTATAGTCATATTTCCAATGTAACCACTCTCTCATTTTAATTCTTGCATATATGTACAGTTCAAACATTAATAATAGAAATACAAATCTAATTAAAGTAAGAAAGCTAAATATGAAAGCAAAATGTACAGTTATTGTTAGCAACATATTTAACATATCCTTCTTTTGAAATGCCATTTCCAACTGGATTTCAATTGGATCATAGAAATCTGAGTGGATTTCCATTAATGATTGGAAGAAATTAAAAAGAGAAGATAACAGGCCAGATTTTGGATATGAGCTTTTAGATTCATAGGCCTGAAAAAATTTGTTAGTGTTATGTGTAAGTGTTAAACTATTAACAATCTTCCATGAAAGAAAAATTTCCAAATATTTTTCAAATGAGTTAATGAGAAATGGAAGGAAATTTGTTAGATACAATGGAAGATTATTAATTGAATTAGATTGTTGGTCAGATTGTAAAAATACTCTCTTGTTGATATTGTCTTAGAGAAAATAGAAGCTTTTGATAAAAAATTAGCATCGATTGAAATTGGAATATTGATAGCTTTTGATGTTCATGATTATAATATGAAACTTCAATTTCTCAACAGGGTAATGCACCAATTGAGTGTTTGATAGTGCAATGTTCAATATGCCAGCGTAAAGTATCAAAAATTTGAAAAATAAAATCAGAAGTTAAATCTGAATTCAAACAAAATAAGTGAGGAAACAAAAATAAAATAAAATCACTAATGGTACAACTAATGTTATAACACAATTGGGATTCTTTTGAAATAATTTCTCTTTTCACAAGGATTGGCCAAAATAATCAAATTTGAATGATTGTCAATTCCAACTTGTGAATTAGAAAGAGAATCATGACCATGAATAGGAATGAGAGCTTGATCATAATATGAATCATAAACTAGAATGATTTCTTGGATGTCGAAATCATAAAAATAATTTTTTGCTTGAGAATAAGGATTAGTTGGAATAATTTTTGAATTAAAGTGTTCTTCATCCTCATATGCGTTTTGAATTTTCTCATGAGGATTGAATTGAAAAGAATACAAATCAACATCTTCATTGTCAGAGTAATTATTATAAATGACTTCATGATATTTATTAGAATTCCCTTCAATCTCATCCAATGTATCAAAACAAGAAGGAATATAAAGTACATGTTTATTAATGGCAAAAGAATGATCAATTATTGTTTTTCTATCTTGATAAAAACTAATTGACATTTCATTTAGATCAACCTCTGTATTTTCTGAAATATCATTAATACCAAGAGGGGAAAAATTACCATCAGTAAAAATATCAGGATAAAGGGAAAAATGAGAATTAGAAATAATGAACTTAAAAGTTTCTTTGTTTGAGAACTCTTGTGCATTGTGTTCATTATAAATTTCAGATTCTAGATCATTCCTTTGTGTACTCATGCTTTCTTGAAGAAGGTTGCTTTGTTGCTCTGATTTTGGCATTTTTTCATCATGAAAGAATTTAGAAATTTGTACAACAGTTTGTGTGTTATTGGTTACTTTGATTTTTTCTTGTACTTGTTGATTTGAGATCTGATTTTCTGAATTCAATGCAGAGTAATTTTCAGATTTCAAGGCAGCTTTTTCTCCAAAATTGTTGTTGTTGTCTTCTTGCATTTGGATAGAAATATTTTCCAATCTTTGTGAGACCACTTCATCATAATTTATTTGCACATCCATATTGGAATTTTCATTTATGTTGGAAGGAAATAGAACAAAGCTTGAACTAATTTCCTATGGATTATGAATGGGAGGAAGAAAACAAATATGTTCAAACTAATCTGATGATTCTTCTTTCAGAGGTTTATCTTTGACTTTAAATTTTAAACAATTCAAACAAAATTGAATATTAAAATCAATAACAAACTCATTTTCAAACATTCATAGATACTTAATTTCATCACATACATGTTCATAATCATAGTCATCAAATTTACAAATGAAAATTGTAATAAATTGATCCCAGCTGTAAATTGATGCAACTAGAAGAGTTCGACACTAGTTTTTGGCTTTTGCCGCGAATGTGAGAGTAAAATTTCTGCATAAAATGCCTTCATCAATTCCTTGAAAATCATAATTTGAAAATTTTTGAATAAATTGAAAAGTATGCTTTAAAGCAAAAGAATTTCTCCTACCATTAAACTTTACCTTAGACAAGAGTCTTACCGCTTCGGATGGAGTACTGAAAGATGCACGTCCATGGATACAACTCCAAATTGGAAGTTTAATAGGAGTCATTGTGATAAATCATAAGATTATAAGGAGAGCTTCTGCGTAAATCACATAAGAAAGATTTCTGCCAACGCGTTTCGAACCAACCAATGTGGTTCATCGTCAGGACAAGTTGAAAATACAGATCTAGCTTAGCGTTATAAATAGTCCACGCAGAGACTCCAACGGCTAAAAAACTCTAACGGCTACTTAATCATTCAAGAACCTCAGTCAAACTTCCTCTAATTAAATTAATATTAAAATATTATTGAATTCAGAGCTAGGTTAATCTGGTATAAATTATCCATTTATTTAATTTCAGATATAACCTCATTATCCGTAAAATTATATATATAATATAATATTAATATATAATATATATATATATATATAATATAAATATATTATACTATATATATATATGTTAATATTTATCTAATTAATTCATTAAATCTAACCTAAATATATATGTATAGTGCCCTATTATATGATTGTTATCCTAATTGTAATTAATTTATTAAAATAGTAATGCATTATACGATTATAAGTATCAAATAATAATATATATAATCAATACTATAAAAATAATTAGTTAATTAATTTATATTAATATATACATGTCCTAAATAGAAACTAAGAGGGGTTATATGTATTGATTTTAAGAAAAAAGTTAAATTAGGGTAATCCCAGATTAATTTGGTATTATAAATAGATTAATTTTTACTGATTTATGTATAAAAATAATAATATTATTAATTAATTAATATATTTAAATTAGTCAATAAAAGCCCTAAATAACCATACTATGTTATGGTTATATTACTAATTAATCAACTATTAAAAGAGATTAAAAATGAATTGATGAGGGGGATATTACTTAGTAATATAGAAGCTATAAATGACTGTTAATTGCCTCTGAGGCCTATAGTCAACACCATCGGGGGTCCAACCTACCTTCTAGCCAAGTTCTTGGCTCTTAAGCTGAAACCTCTTGTGGGCCGTACTGAGTCCTTCGTTAAGGACTCTGCGTCCTACATCTCGGATCTCAAGGATATTAGGCTGGACCCTGAGGACATTCTTGTCATCTTTGATGTTGTCTCCTTGTTCACGTGCATTCCCATTAAAGAAGCCATGGAAGTGATACATCGCCTAACAGATCCGGACACCGCGCATCTGGTTGAGGTATGTCTCACTTCCACATTCTTCAGTTTCGAAGGGGAGTTCTATGAACA
>APFE031212433.1:8071-27195 GCA_000404065.3 Pinus taeda | reverse complement strand
GTAGCAAGACTGATGTTTGAAACAAGCTCCTGCAAGAGGGCAAGCCAATAGCTATGTAAGTGTAGTGGGCTCCTCCCTGATGTGTTTTCCTCCCTTGTGAGGTTTTCTTGGTGCATGAATTTCTTGGGAGGAATCACTCACCGTTTCCTCATCTCTTAAATAAGGTGAATCTGTTTCCATGTTTGCCACTATATGGTTTTTCAATGATGGGTATGAAGATATTTTAAATGAATAATAGTTGTTTGTTGTTTAATGAAAGGGATTGATGAGTGGGACTGTGAATGAAGGGTTGTGATGCTGGTTGTAGGGTTTTTGCGAGTGCAGGGTTTTGGGATTGCCAATTAGGGTTTGGGAATAATGGGAATTTTTTACGTATTAGGGTTTTGGGGATGATGGGGGTAGGATGAATGTCAATATGAGAGGGGAATGGAAATGAAATTTGGGAAGTGTAACAGAGGGAAATGTAAATGATGCAGGGGAGCAAATAGCAACAATGACAACTTTTGAAACCCTAGATAGTTTTTTCAGTGTAACTATGCATCAAACTAGGGTTTTAATTTTCACCTATTAACACACCATCAAAGATGAGTAAAACCCTTGCAATGGCAAAGTGGAGTGTTTCACTTACTTGTGAAATGAGGTTTGCAAGATTTGGAAGCCAAATGAGGTCGATTGAATGAAATTCGGGTTTGGAGGGAAGGTGCGCCGTGCCTACTAACAAGTGCGCCATGCCAGTGTGGTGCGTCGTGCCCATTTAGTTCTCAGTGTAAAAACTGCGCTCTGTGCACCCGCGCTGATCAAGTGCAATGCCCCTTGACCCAGGGGCGCCGCGCCAGTACAGTTTTGCTGCGATTTGTCTTTCTTCACCTCCAAACGTGATTTTTGCTTTGTTCACTCTTTCTTTTTGACACAAATGAAGTCTTCAATACAAATATCACTTTATATACCAATGAATTTCATTTTTATTTTAAAGAAACCCACTTTCCAATGTTTGCTTTTCACTTTGGCTTTTAAAACTTTGTTTTGGCAGTTCGACTTGTGTTTTGAAAATTGATGGACTAATGCTTTGAATCTCTTGTCTCTTTTGCAGGAGCTGAAGTGCAGGAGCTTGGCAAGTTGACCAGGGCTGCATTTCCAGACTTATTACATATAGGAAGAACGGAATTACATAAAATTTTATACATAAAACAATAAAACTTTGTTTTTCCTCAAAATAGGGTTTTGAGGAAAAATCAATCACTGAAAATGTCATTAACTAAATTTTTTATGTTGAGAACTTATTTGACCTCCTCACGTGCCTGCTGACCATTATTGAGCTTTTACAAGACTTTAATGATAAACCCTAGACCTAATGAGACCTAAAAACCCTAAAAATGGCTTTTACAAATGTAAAAATAGAAAATGATGGTAAATGACCTGAATTTGTGAAAATAGGCCAGCAGGTAAAGACCATGAGGGAAAATTGATAGTATGCCACTGCTAGCTGATTATCCATGATCCTAATGGAATGCAACTGATCGAATGAGACACCTAAAATGCAATGCAACAAGAGAATTTTGATCACTGATGGAGGGATGAAGATACCAACACTAACAAACAACAACATTTTCTCACGTTCTAGCCACATTCGTACTTCCATTTCGGTGATTTTGCAAATTTTTGCCTTTGTGGACCTTTGTTTTTGTGAGTATCATTTTCATGTTTTTGGTTGTCACTTTCACTTTCCTTTAGTCTAATTAATGTCTTTTTTATGTTATCTTTTTTCTAACATCTATTATTTTTCATTGTTGTCAACATATCACAAGAGTTGTTCACACTTTAGCAATTGGCGTCTTTTCACATGTCTGTATGCTTATTCTGGTGGTCTCAAGGGGTTATCTTTGTGTGAATGAGTTGTTCTAACCATTTAAACATTAGTCGCACTCATTCCCAAAGTTTCAAACACTGTCACACAAGTGTCGTCACGGTCGTCGTAAAGTGTGCCTTCAAAGTCATCACAAAGTTGTCGCATTGAGGTAAATATGTTGTTAACGTGTTCTAAATGATCTATGTTTTTATCTCGTAAAAGTGTTTCAAGTGTGTGATCATACTCAAGTCATATTAATGTTCACATCATTCTCTTCGGTCCCACACTTAATCAATTTTAGAAATTCCTTAGCAACCTAGCCTCATTTGGCCTTCCTCAACTACAGACTGTGCAATTCCAACCCTCAAGCTACATACTTGTCCCTTGACACTGTGCAATGCACAATTCCAGTGCTCAAGCCCAACCTTGCCTCCCAAAATTGAATAATTCATCTTCCTAGCCTAGCCTCAACTATGCAATATCTAGCCTCAATATCATCCCTTAGGCTCGTGAGCTACACAATTTCATAATGGCCCAATCTTCTCTGCCTCCCAGAATTGCGCAGCTCTCCCAAGTAGTGCAAAACCCTGTAGGTAAGCTCACTAAGTCCAAAAATTGCACAATTTGTCTCCTTAATCCTGCCTGAACTACACACTGCACAGTCTCAGGGCTCAATCTTCACCACTAATTCCCTAAGTTGTGCAATCACCTAGGTCCATATTTCCTCCAAAACTGCGTAATAGGTTGTACATGTGCCTTTCCTCTTAGACTATAACACTAAGCTCCAATATTGTGCATATTTCTTCCTCAGTCCTTCCCAAACTGTGCATTGCATAGTATCAAGGCTCAAGCTTCACTCTTGACTGCCTAAGTTGCACAATTGCAAAATTACTGAGCCTCTTTCCCAACCTGTCACATGGTTCTGGCTCAGTCAGTGGATCAATATGCACCATCTTAGATTAGGGGTTTAGTGGACTGATGTCGTTTTGTCATGAGTAGATTGTAGATGCAAGTACTCTATCATGATATGGCAAGATGATGAAGAAGGAGATGGAGAAGGAGTACATTCTAGAAGACACATATGGAGCTTAAGAGATAAGACGAAGGAACATTGAATTCTAATAGAAGATGAAGACAAGGATCACATGGAAGAATCCTCATCTTCAAGTAATAAGGAGGAGGAAGAAGTAGAACATGTACCATCTTTTCATGAAGACACAAAGAAAGAAGCAGCAAGAAGGACAAATTAGCATTGTCACATCATCATGCAGTTCATGTCATGAGTGTCATGTCATGTCCTATCACAATTAATCATTTGCCACATTATTATTGTGGATCATGTAATTACATATTCGAAATGTATTGTAAAGTGGAATTCCAAAGGACACATTCAAAATATGAAGAGTCATGTAAGGTCAAAAAGTCATACGAATTAAAATAGTCATGAGGGTAGTCAAAGAGTCACAAGGAAGGTGAAGCATCACCTGTTGGTTACATATACACCCTCATTGTATGAGAAAAGAAATTTTTCACTTTGGATCCTCCCGCAAGGAATTAGAGAGACAAACTAGTTCTTTTGAGGAGCAAGGAGTGGCTCCAATAATCCAGTATTGGAGCTAGTGATGTTCATTATATACATGAGTCTTGGAACTTTTACTTAATAACATAAGCCTTCATGGCCGACATGTTCTTTATACATGAATTATGAACATTTGTAATACTATTCTGCAAATGTTTTTATTTCATGCTTTCTTTCATATGTTCTAATGTTCTTGAACTATTTCGATTATTTTATTACTTATCTTAGTGAGAATTAGTTGTAATGGTTGTTATTATTCTCCCATCCTTGTAGACTATTCCACAGGATGCTAGACAAATCTTTCTCATTGACTAGTTGTAATGACCGTCACATCTTTTTTGGATTATTCTGCTGGATGTTAGGTGGATCCCTCTTGGTTGCATGTGTCTCTTCTTGGGTGGTACTATTGCCTCTCTCTTAGAGACTCACTTTTCTCTTTCCTTCCGCAATAGAATAGATTTTACAAACCTACAACTGAACACTCACTAGGCACACCTTCTTTCTTTCTGAAAGCACCACATGCTCCTATCTTGCTTACAGTTAGAGCCAAGGAAAATCTATAAGAATACATGGCAACTTGGCCAATATTCCAGATGGGGCTCCTACTTCAAATGGTGTGAGGTATAATTGGTACTTCACATCAAGGAGACCCCTTGGTTGATATTTCTCTATATATATTTACAAAAATGGATCCAAAATATTCAATGTTTAAACATAACAAATTGCATGGCCCATGGCCTTTTACAAATAATTATTATTTAAATAAATGACTAAGATGTATACTCTCACGAGTAGGGATGAGACTCTTTGGCCTCTAAATGAATACAATTTCCATTGTGGAGGTAAATATAGGTTTGAACTTCAAATGTTGAATGCTTCTCTTATAGTTCTCTCTTTCCTCTAGTAGTTGCTTTGGAAGTTAGGGATTTTGCCCCTTTTGTCATTTTTAGAGTGCTTATCCTTTTGTGAAATAATAACTTAGTCACTTTATCAATTCCTTATTAAATTTATCATGATAAATATGCACTTAAAAATCTTCCCCTAACAGGGGCTTGGTTTTGATCTTCATAAACATTATTTACTAAACTTTTATCCCAAGATAATTAAACGCTAGTTACCATAAATAATCATGACTGTGATTTATTTTTTGGGGTTGATAATTGACATTTCAGCCATGAAAACCATACCTAGGTTATTTTTCATCACTTTACCTTTCCAATGAGCTCTCATTTCAAAAATTTGGACATATATAACTCAAATAAAATCTTGTATGTCAAGGTTCCAATTCAAGCCCAATTCATCATAGTGGAATATTCCTAACTGTGTTTTGAACTTTTGAAGCATATATTGCAACATGTCAATACCAACACCATATCCAACTAATTATTCATCTTCTTATATTTCCAATGAGCTCTCGTTTGTGTAATTCAGACATTGAGAGCTTAAGTTATGGCCTCGAAAATTTGGATACTTAGTCATGGTTAATCTACCATCCAATGAAATACTGGCCCATGATTTAAATTTTACCTTAATTATCCAAACATGCATCATGGGACAGTAATGCAATATATTTATAATAAAAAAGTATTATGGGAAATAAATGTAGGTTATTTATGTTAAAGGAGTTGAACTCAAGCGATAGAGGCACATATTGTGTTGCTGCCAATGGTGGGTTCAAATCTCTGGAGGCATGCTCTACTTGGTGAAAGGTGTGAAAAAGGTCGTATAAACAAGTTCTACTTGGTAGTCCCATAACCATTTCGTTGAAAAAAAAAAAGAAAAAAAAATGTAGGATATTTATGATGAAAAAGGATTTTCCATTATATTTGAGTGTGGAAGAAGATAAAGCAATGGATCTTTGTGTATCTAGTCCTTATTGTACCTTTTAGTCACCACAACACCACCTAGTGAGTCACCTTTCCATGTCACTTAGCAATGACCACCAATCACTTCATCTTCACCAAGTGTCATTCAGAGATAGTTATAGCTCATTTCCATGTGTCAATATGCCATAGGATGATGCCAAACATGATATAATTGGTTCCTCTCATTCACCACAATACCACCCAGTGATTCACCTTTCCATGTCACAACACAGAGAGCACCAATCAACCCATGGTCACTAATGACTCACCTTGAAATTTTAATATACAATGACCACCAATAAACCCATGCTCACCAAGTGTCACCCAGAGATAAGTCTATCTCATTTCCATGTGTCAAGATTCCATAGGATGATTCCAAGCATGATGCAATTGATTGGGGAATTCACCTTTTGGTCACTACATCATTGCACCATCACCCTATCATGTCATTTCCAAGTGACCACTAACCAACCCACCCTCACCAAGTGTCATTTAGAGATAGGTCTATCTTATTGTCATGTGTCAAGATGCCATAGGATGACACCACATGTTACAATGTGGTTGGTTTGGGGATTCCTTGGTATTCATGCAAATGGAAAAGGGGGAAATGAGATTGTTTGACACTTAGGATAAGCCAATGTATGAAGTGCTTGATAAGGAGGCATGGGGAGTGGGATGATGAAACAATAGGATGGAAGAGAGTGGGGTGAGGAGGTAAAGGGAGATGCGGAGGAGGCTCCACACCCTACCATGGAAAAGGATGGATGGGAGGAAGAGCGATGAGAAAGATTGGATGGATATGGAAGGGGTGTAGAAATGGGATGGTGGCACAATTTTGCATAGGATAAGTGGAATGGAGGGTGGGGATGGGAAAATGGAGAGCAACCACCTATTATAAATTAATTATATATACATAATTTTTAATTTTGGTGCCTTTAATAGCTTCAATGCAACTTATAAAAACCTATGTTGTGGATAGAAACTATAATAACTTAAGCATCATTCCCCTTATTTAATTTCATAAAATGGTGGATGGTGTTGATATGAAGAGGTTAAAAATGAGCAAGTGCACATATAAATGTTATTCGTTCTCAAAATCCATTTTTTATTCATGAGAAGACCTACGATGATTTTTTGTAAAGAAGGAGAGTTGCAATATTGGAGCTTAGTTCCAAATTCTTAATGGAAATTGATTATGCGTTTTTATAGTCAATAATATGAGGAATACTCGACACTTTTAAGATTTCAAAAATGAGTTCTTAGTTAGGAGAAATATAGGTTCATGTGAAGTGAGTGGGAAATTTGAGATAGTTTCAAGGAACGAGACCAAATGGTTTCTATGTTTTGTAGCCCATGTTATGAATATTAAGATGATAAATTTCTTTTGTTACATAGGAAAAATTGAATTGGGATTAATCAGGTTTTTGATAACTTAGATTTTGAGTGCAATAAAATGCATCAATGAAGATTATATTCAATGGATCCTTATATATAGCTACTAATGTTGAAATAAATTCAAAATAAGTTATTGCATTTGACTCCTTGTTGTCTTTAATTAGAATATATCCTTGATAGGGAGTTGCAAACATACCTCTTCTTTCCAAGAATGAAAAAAAAAATGGATTGACTTGACCTTGTCATAAAACACATTTTTGCACCATAGCTTCCAAATTGTAAATGAAGTAGTTTTATGAAGATTGTCATGAATACCCATGAAAGGAGGAAGAATAAATGACTTTGAAGCACCAAACAACACTAGATGTCATTGATGCTAACCTAGAAACAAACTTGAATGTTTATATTGAACATATTTCTAGAAAGTTTTACCAAGCTTGCAATCTTATATCATGTGTTTCAAGATCTTTGAGTAGTTGCATCAAAGGAAAATACCGTTTGTAAACTCACTTTTAGCAAGGGGAGATTTGCGAGGAAACTTTTGATAAATAACTAACTTGGCGAAAACATGGCCTTATCACTAAGTCGAAGTAACCAAATAGTATGCGATGAGTGAGTGTTCCAACCTCTAATTCAAAAAATGTCCATTTAAGGGGTGATTTCGATGCAAAAGAGTATAAATATTTTTTTATCATATTGTTGAATTAGCATCCTAAATCTCCAACTGCAATCCTACTAAAAGGGACCTTATATATATTCATTCATTCAATTTATACAATTTTTTGAGAAGAAGTAGTACCATGATATCTTTCATATATGGCTTATAAGAGGATAGCAATTCCTTTTTATGAGCTAACAACATCTAATTGAACCAATTTCAAGTCTAAAAATCCAAAAGGTTCCCCTAAAAGGAACATGTCTTTCTTACTTAACACATGTGCTGGAAATTTGGGACACTCAAAAATACATTTCCCCTTATGCAACCAACTCCAAGTATGGTGCCAGGTCAAGTCCCAACCTACATGAATCCAAGAGAAGTTCCATTTATCCAAAGGGGAAACAAAATTCCAACCTGCTCACATACTATGGAAAACAATTAACTCAGAATACTTAAGGAGGTGTAGGGATAAGATGGTAGCACATAGCCTGAATGGCATTCAAACCAACAAGAAATGTGTACGTTTTAACCCTGTATAAAAATTACCTGCAAACGAATTCCTAAAAACAGAAAATAAACAATGGCGAGAGCATAAAATATAAAACAAATATACAAAGAGATTTTCTCCTAGATCCCAAAACCAAGACTACGAGATTGATTTTTCATTATATTCCTTTAAATGCTACAATACATATATATACATGTTGAAGCATCCATAAACCGAAATCCATGAACCATGGATTAGAACATAACCGTAGTTCCCTTGACTGGATCTACAAGATACCATGGGCAGAAAACCATCATGCCCAAAATCATGTACAAAACCCATACACAAAACTATAGGTAGGTTCGCCCACCTAATATAGGGTCCATTTTTGTTTCCTGGTGCTTTGATTCAAACCCTGTAGAGGGGGGCTACCGCCCCCGTGAAACCCCCTATAGGGGGGGCTAGCCGCTCCCCTCTAACCTCCTGGCTTCGTGTCAGGGGTAGTCGTGGAAAGAATATAACACACACCCAACAAAATGTTGGGCAAACTTGAACTGGTAATGCAAGAGGGTTTTCCATAGAGTAGTGCTTTAAAGACATTTATCATTTGATTTCTTGGCCAAAATAAAGACTTGTGCCACAAAACCAATAAGACTAAAATCACATTATACAAATTCCTAAGGAATCATAGACAATCCTATCTCGCAATCGTATTTCGACCAAAGAAAATCCTTGGATTTACTCTGACTTTTCGATATACGCCTTGATTTAGAGCTAGCAAGAGACATAATAGATGTAGGAGGTTTGAGGGATGCATGAAACCATAATAATTTTACTTGTAATAGAGATTTCCTTATATTGTCAAACCAAAAGCTTGCATTGAAGTTGTTTTAGATGCCACTTCCACATTTCAATCATTAATAGGTTGGCACCAAAATTAATCTTTAAATAACAAACAATCACACTAGGTCCCTTTACTTGCAGAAGATAATGAAGTTGTAGGCAAAGCTAGACAAAGCATGGATCCAAATGTTGATCCAGAACTATGAGCAGCTCCGTCCGCTCATCAATAGAATTGAGGCTTCCTATGCACGATTGTTCAAGATTTTGGATGTCATGGTGAGGACACACAAGATCCCCTCAATTGGTTCCCTCCCCAAGCCATTAAGAAGAACCAAGTCCAGTTGGAGGTCGATAGGTACATGCAACAGTTGATGAGAGAGGCTACCAATGATGACTTGCAGCTGAGCGCAGAAAATATGCAGAGGTACATCGATGGTCCAACCATACTCAGGAAAATGTTGTGCATGTTGCAAGATGAGTTTGACAAAGGTTCCAGAACCATATACATGGAAGCCATGGAGGCAAGAGTTTGTTTCCAGAAAGACATCACCAAATAGTATGGGGACACTTAGCACAGTACCAAGATTGGTATCAGTTCATCACCGAATACCATCAAGAGGAAGTTGCCGAGTTGGTCTTTCCCCAAGCTTCTGAGTGATGGTGTTTGTCTTGTTTGGTTTACTCAAGTCTATTTTGTCCCACATGGGTATATGTGGAAATTGTGTTATTATTTGTAAATATTGTAAGTAAAATTCCAAGTGTCATTAGTGGAATGTGAACAGTCACTATGTAAGGTAAAGAGCTATTTGTAAAGGAGTTGAAGAGTCATGAGGGTATTCAAAGAGTCAAAGGGGAATGTCAAGGGTCACCCAACCCTTTGTTATAAATAGAACCTCATAACTCATAGTATAGGCTTTTGGGAGCCAAGCCTTTAGCTAGGCTTAGGCTTAGAGAAGGCTTGGGAGTATTGTGATGAGCCTTGGCTTCTCCACAGCGTAGAATGAGTACACTTCTTTGGAGGAGCAGGCAATGTTGATTGTAATGTTCCACTATTGGGGCTAATGGTTGTCAATGGTGTATGTATGGATGGAACTTTCACTTAATAATATAACTGAGCCAACACATTTTAATACATTTTTTGTTATTGTAGTTGGACTATTCTAGTTTCTTTAGCAATGTATGTTGTTTAACTTACACATTTGTGTATGAACTATTTTGTATACAATTGTATGAATTGTGTTTAAGATGTGTTGTTGGATTAACCCGTCACTTTTGTTTGTGGAATATTCTACTTCCAGCTTGTGATGTCATTCCGCTCATGTGTTCCTTTTAGGCTGTGTACTATTACAGGCTTCTAAGGGACACACTTCCTTTTCCCCTTTGTGTGTTAGAACCCCCATGCATCTCACTTGACTCGTTGCAAGGTCACACACTTACTTCCGACCATATATATCATACTTACCTATGCGCGCTACCGCGGTCAAGCCACTACATTACCACCCACTGCTGGGACTCCTACTCCAAACGGTCTAAGGTCTAGTTGGGACTTCTTACAGGGGAGATCCCCTTGACATGTTGGTGGGTCCAGCACCATCAACGCCTACATTTCCTTGAAAGAATCACAATGGAAAACAACTTGTACCAAAGCTCAATTGAGGTTATTAAGGGTTCCTTAGATGTATTTTCATAGTTCTTTTGGTGCAAGGGTTAGTGAATGTAAAGCCAATTGTCAATTCAGTCAAAAAGGTTAGTTGTTCTAATCGCTTATTTTTTCTAATGCCTTGTTTTCCATAAATTATTGTTCGAATTGATTGTTCTTTGTTGTTTGCAATTGCATGTTTCATTCGGTTGCTTTCATATTCATTTACATACTTGTATATTTTTATTTGCATGAGGCATTCTTGGTGAAAACAGTGCTAGTGGCCTAGCCAGGTTATAGCCCTTGTAGGAAAAGAATGAGATTTTGGGTTCTCAATTCAGCCGCTCCCCGAGCAGTTGTATAGTGGAGTTAAGTTTTAGTCAATTGTTGCCTGTCTCTTGTGGCCTCTCTTTTGGCCAGTGGTTACCACTCAGTTGTTGTTTATCTGAGAGAAAAAACTACAAAAGCGATTTACTTGCTAAGACCTGTCGATGGTTGTAACCCTTTTTCGAACGAGTAGGTAAGTTCTACGCTTGAGGGGGTTGAGGTTGCCAAGATAGAAGTTATCGTTAGAAGAGGAATGCAAGGAGCTTGATTTCTTTCTTTCCCTTTAGTTAGGTCAGCTCTCTCTATTTTAAGGTTGGGCAACCAGCTCAGTGTCTCTCCCAACCGCACATTCCTAGTAGAGCCCGAAACAAAAACCTCTCATGCCTTCATGCTTCATTGCCAGGGGCTAGTATGGAATGTAGACTCTCTCTAGACACTGGCTACAAAATCTGGAACTTGTGTGTTGGCCAAGCTAGCACAAAGACTAAGAGATGGAATTTCCCTCGCCTTATTTTGAATATGAATATTGCGAGCTTTTGGACTACTTGAACGAGGGTTGTGTGATTTTATTCTGTGATCAAGACTCATGCATGTGTTCTATTTTTAGCCTGCTTTTCCTATTTGTAATAAAAGGACTTGTCATGCCACTAGAAGTTGCTTCCATTTATGATTTATTTCATGCCTTTGTTGTAATATGAAAATCTTTCATGGAAGTTCAGGTCATAGATCATTTTTTAAGAATTTAAACAATCGCAGGCATTTTTATTTTATTTTGTTTTCTTTTTTTGGCTTGGTATTTTGAAACTCAGATCCTTGAAACAAAAAATATCAGCCTCATTATTATAATTATGAAATATTGGTATGATTTGTTGAACACTACCTAAAAAATATCTGGAATAATATTAGATGGAATAGCTTCTAGAATGTTCGACTCACAATTTTTTTTCAGAAGAAAAAAGCGAAATATTTTATATTGAGTCAATATAAATACTTGATGTTACATATAGCTGGTTCATTGATCAACTGCCTGTGGGCACAGATTCATCATATACACATATATAAATCAACAATAATTGACAGAACATGCAAAATTGTGGGAACATCTGTGAGGTGTGTAGAAAAAACAAAAATAGCATATATGTAAGGAAACATAACCAGCATATGCAAAGTGTTCAGGAAGACCAACAGATTCATATATAAGAGGATTTGTATGAGACAGACAATTCAATCATCGATTTGTCCATAGACCGAGGTCCATGTGGCAACGATGCTATCCAGGATGGACATAAGAGGCGCCTTTGAATCTTTGAAAATCTTGGAATTCCGCCATTTCCAGGAGGACCAGAGAAAGATTAAGATGAGATAATGCGAAGGGATTCTTTGTCTGCTCCACCAATAAAAAGCTGCGAAGGAAGAGTCAAAAAGAGTGAGAGGGAAAACAAAAGTATTTGCCAATACATACCAGATTTTCCGGATAGAAGGGCATTGAAAAAACATGTGGAAATTTGTTTCCTCATTAGCTTCACACATCGAACACCTGCTAGGACCATGCCAACATCTTTTCCTTAAATTGTCCCATGTGAGGTTCTTATTGTAGAATACCAGCCACACAAAGTAAATATATTTCAGAGGACATCCCGCCTTCCAGAAAACCACCGGAAATATATCACGAGTAGGAGGAATCTTGGAGATAATCATGTCTGTGTATATGTCGCAGACCCGCACAGGCGTCCGAGCATTCAAGACAGACCATATGAGGTGATCAGCAGTCCCATGTCGATGAAGCCCGCTCATACAGAAAAATTCTGTGAGTGATTTCCAAATGCCGCCCAGTTCGTCCGGCAAACAGAGGGCATTTGCATCCTTCCATATAGGAGTAGAACCATGCCAAGATACAATAAGCTTATTCCATGTGAAATAGCCGCGCCGATGAAGGAATGTTAAAAGGTTTTCAGGGATGATAATATATCTATGTCCACACAAAATAGGATCAATGCCGATTAATATCCTATTACCTGAGAATATCATCCATTTCAGGCGCATCAAGAAATGTTGTTCAATCTTCCGTAAACTGTGCCAAATAGCAGATCCCTGTCGAGTCCCAATTGACCCCGCTCTGTACCAGAATTCCAGATTTTTCCCTTTCATGTATTTCAGCTTGATAATATTGCTCCATGGTCCATCTCCATATATACCTCGCCATAAGGATCGGCATAGGAGAGCTCGGCCAAATAATCTTAAGTCCTTAAGACCCCAACCTCCGTGTTTCTTTGGAATAGAAATGGCATCCATCTTGACGAGATGATATTTCCGCTGGTCGGATTTTCCACCCCATATGAATTTAGTCGTTACCTTGTTCATCCGATGGATGATACATGCAGGAAGGTAGAATAAATGAGCCCAATATATAGACATTTGTGACAAGACCGCTTGTGTTAAAATAACTCTGCCAGCCAGTGAGAGGGACCTGTGTTCCCAAGCCGAGATCTTTTTATAATATCTCTCAATTAACCATTGCCAATCATTTGATGTATATCCATTAGCTTTTAGATGGAATCCCAAGTATTTAATACCATCTATGATAAAACTAGTGCCAATTCCAAGCATATCAGCAATCCAATTAATCGAGTCAGATTTGTTTCATTATGATATAGAGTGGATTTCGACTTATTAATAATGAGTCACGTGGCTTTTTGGAATTTGACAAGTATGTCGAAAAAACAATTCCATGTGTCCCGACAGAGCATAGCACATAGAAGTACATCATCCACAAAAAGGTTGTGCGATATGGAAATATTCCTGCAAATATTGATAGGCCGGCATCTGAGTTCAATAACCGCCTTGTTAATGTGTATGCTGAGAGTGTTCATGGCCAAAATAAATAGAAGGGGTGCAAGAGGGCATCCCTGACGAAGGCCTCTTTCAGCGAGGAAAAAAGAGGATGGGATACCATTGATAATAATCGCGTAGTTGACATTTTCTACACACGCCATGATCCATTGGATAGCATCGAGCCGCAGACCAATCTTCGCCAATAAACATCTGATAAAACCCCAGTCTAAACAATCATAAGCCTTTTGTAAATCTATTTTTAAGATGGCTGCATCAATGTCCTTTGTGATCATGGAGAACATGCATTCCTATGTGTTGGCCACAACATCTAGAATATTACGTCCCTTCAGAAAATCATGTTGATCTTTGGAGAGAAAGGTAGCCAGAGTGCCTTTTATACGCTCAGCAATGATTTTAGATATAATCATGAAGGATATGATGCATAAGGAGATCGATCTGTAATCATGGAAAGAATCTGCATCCATCTTTTTTGGTATTAATGCAATCAGAGTGGATGTTGTATATTGGTGTATGCACCCAGTCAATCTAGAATCCTCAATCATCCTAATAAGACCCTGTTTGATGATATCAAAGAAGTGGATAAAAAATTCAATAGTCCAGCCATCCGGGCCTGGGCATTTGTCCTTGCTAAAGGCCTTGAGGATTCCATAAAGTTATTTCTCGGTGACAGGCTGTAACAGGGATTCATTCTTTTCGTCGTCAAATATTTGAGGGAACAGATCAATACCCCAAAGGATGTCCTGAATGGCACAACCCTTCCCCCTGCTATATTGTTGCTTGAAGTGATGGACTGCAGCGCAAGTAATATCTTGTTGTGCATAGAAGAAACCTCCGTTACCATCGTTGATCCTCCATATGGCATTCTTCTCACATCTGGCATTAGCAAATTTATGAAAAAATTTAGTGTTCCGATCCCCTTCTTTGAGCCATAAGGCTCTGCTTTTAAGTTTCCATGTGGATTCCTCCTATTTTAATAGATGGAGTTTACGCCTTGTGAGCTCCCTAATTCGGCATTTTGTGTCGAATGGGAAAGAATTGGGGTCCATAGATTTAATGATACAGTCCAGCTCCCGTTGAATGTTCTGTAGAGACAGCCGATCCTTCTTCCGTTTATCCTTTTGCCATTTTTTAACCAGAGAACGTACAACCGCCATCTTTTCTCTAAAAGAGGGGAGAGATGGATGTGAAGCGCATGACAATGAGTCCTTCCGGGATTTGGAAACGATATTATTAAGATCCAGATCCTCCAGGTAAGTACGGTTGAATTTAAATGGATATCCATGCTTGAAGCCCATATTCCACCAGTGCAGAAAAATGGGGTGATGGTCCGAAATATAAGCATTCCCGATCGAGAAAATTGGCATACCCAATTCACCAATAATGTCAGCATGAATAATAAAACGGTCAATACGCTTGGCAATGTATGCCTGACCAGCTCGGCCATTGTTCCATGTGAGCATCGGATCCGTTGGGACAATGTCAACAAAGTTCTTGTTCATAAGTTCAAACTTAATGTGGTCAGCAAGCGGGTCCATCTTCCTGCAGCAACCCCAACATTCAAGTCACCAGCGATCATCAGAGATTGAATGTCACATAGTTCAGATGCAAAAAACCTCTCCCATAAAGGAATTTTGTGCTTGTATGGAGCATGTGTGTTTAATACATTGATGGTGAAACCCTTTCCTCTGATATAGGCAGAGATCAAGATACCGGAAAAACATATGTATGCCTTGGCACAAATCCATTGAGGATCCCATAGGATGGCGAGCCCCCCGGATAAACCTGTGGCATCCAAAGCCACCAGATACCAAGTTGGAAACATTTTACGAAAATATGAAATGATTGCATGCCTGCAATGCATAGTTTCCTGAATGAGAATTAATTTCGGACGAGCAAAGAAGAAAATTTCTTTTAGCGCCAGGAACTTGAGGTCAGCGCCGAGCCCTCGAATATTCATAGAAATGATATCAGTCATTTTGATGGTTCACCAGCCGCATCTGCTCTAAGAGGCTGTGTAGATGACATATCATAGATGGGGACATCAACCAGAGATAGGTTACGCACCCTGCAATCAGTTATATTAGACCTCCCCCTTAAGTGTCGAGTCCCCCCCCCCCGGGACTTCTTCCTAACAGTGATGTTCTTAGCAGACTCCAGACTGATGATAGGGGAGGCACAACCAGATGGTCTATGAATAGTGAGGGGTTCCAATTCCAGAGATTTATGACTAAGGAGGAAATCAATGTCGTTGTCGAATAAGTTAACAGGGGATGAAACAGGAGAATTAACAGGAGTGGCAGCAATAAGTGGTTCCTTCCCTTTCTTAGATGGTATGGGATTAATGTCACGTGTCGGGGAGGAGGACGATATAAGAATGGGGTGGGAGCCCAGAGAAAGATCCTTGAGATGAAGTGGAGGGGGGGATCGGATAGCGGGATCGTCGCGTGGCTCCGGGACAGATTCACATGGAAAAGTAGGGGGAGTCGACGACGAAGCTCGATCATACATAGGCCGCCCATCAAGATAGTGAACGGGTGAAGGAGATGTGACATGAGCAGTGAGTCGCGGAGAGGCAGGAGAATGATGAGCAAGATCGACAGACAGAAGGTCAGTAAATTGTACAGACGCAGGAAAACCAAACGAGGAAGGCTTGGAACGCATCCTGCGCTGAGAGATTCTGCGATTATGGGCATATGGCCTGGGACAATTTTTGATGAGATGACCGGTTTTGTGGCAAGCAGCACACCGGAAAGGAATACCCCAGAAATCAAGATGTTTGATGATCTTCAAACCTCGCCAGGCGATCTCTATATGGTTCGGATAACCACCCCTGAAAGCCCGTTCAATAAGGATCCACGCAATTCTTTTATCTTTCTCATCAATACACCATGGGTCAACATAAACAAAACGCCCTATAGAATTGCCAATAATCTCGAGAATCTCCTTAGACCACATTTCCAGTGGGAGATTCGGGAGTTTAACCCAAATCAAGTTGTTGGTGGGAGTATTTTTCAATGGATCATAACCAATGAACCATCGATAGAGAGCAAGAAAGCTTCGTTTATATACCCAAGGACCCCTGAGAATGGTGTCAGCGTCGGCGGCGTTGAGAAAATGGAAACAATACCATTCCTTCATGATATGTGAAATGATAGGAGTATAGCCGATCACAGGTTTCCAGTGGGCCACAATCCATTTCTGCATCTCCTCGTCGCTCATCTCCGGGAAATGCCAGCGTCCAACCAATGCAAGATTCTGTAAACTATCAATTCTTTCAGTGAGGTGAACATTATCCAAAACAATAGCAGGTGGGGGAGTAGATGTTTTGACCGGGTTCCGGGATTTGTTATATAGGGAATGAACGTGAGGCTCCTTATCACCAAGATGATTGCGAACCCGAGAGGATCCCACTATCGGAACCCCATGGGAAACATGAATAGACGAGTGGACGGCCACGTTATCCAAAGTAGACCGCCACCCTCTAGAATTTTTATCAGAAGCCCAAACCTTCTCAGCCATTAACGTGGCCTGAATCATCGCCTCCATGGCAGATGTATCGGACCCACCATCCATATGCCTTCAGTGATGACAACAGTAGGGATAGAAAAAACGAACAGGACCCTTATTAAGAATGCATTATCAAATCCAAAAAAGTACCAGATTTAAATCGTAGTCAGGTGACCACTAGAGAGAATAAGCCTGGATAATTAATTGCTAGAAGGGGAAAAGTATATGAAACATGCCTCAAACAGACGAAAGGACATACGGCCCCGAAGGCTCGAGAAGTAGCCAAGCTATCACTGCCAAGGAGCACCAGATTACGAGGGCATATGGTAAACAGAAAGTCATAAAACATTAAAGAGGGGAGACGTCACCCGGCTGGCAAGAAGCCCAATATGGATGATCCAAGTTGTTCTATGCGTCATCAGCATCCGAAAGGACAAAGAATGATCTCGGTCCCAATCCCAAAGAAAATATAGAAGAAAACGGTCAGAAGGAGAATAGGTAATGTTAGAAACCGGAAAAAATTCCATGCCGGAAAAAGAAGGATCAGTGAAATGGCGAGCGAGGGTCGAGACTGGTAGGAGATCAGAGCCGAGGCGCACCGAGAAAACAAGTTAAGAGGAAGGAGGATCTTGACAAACAAAACAGCAGCAATAAACCTTAAAAATACACCACCAGTCACCAATTCTGAAACGAAAGTCAGAACAAGGCTTGTATATGTAAAAAAAACCCCTAAGGATTTGATAAGCCGAAGATAGCATATTAGGGTAAGGGTACCAGAGCATGCACAATGAGGTTAGATACAGACCAAAGATAAGAATGGAGCCATGAGTACCAGGAATGGCGAAAACATGCCACAGAAATAACCCACCAGAGCACTAATAGTTATATATATCCGAATAGGAAGAAAGAAAATGAACTAATAGAATAGAACCTGAATATGCTCATAGATAAATAAGGCATACTGAAAGTGAGAGCCGTGTCATAGATATCACGTCAAAGCAAAAAATATAAAACATGCATCCAGAGCCTTGTATAGGATATGCAACAGATAAAATAGACACACAGGAGCATACTATTCAATGATAATAATATGTAACGCAGATTAGGAGAGGTGGAAGATAAGAACTAACCTTGGAGACGAAACGCGCGCTGAGGGAGATAAGCGAGAGCATATATGAAGCAACGAAAGTAGAACTTCAGAAGAGCCACAACTGAGCGCCGCTACGCCACGATGGAACAATACCGAAAGCAGACCAGAGAGAGGCTGGCCAGCCGAAAAAGAGGAAAAAGTAGAGCAAAGGCAAAATGGAAGATATATGGGAAAGACCAAGCTCTGTGGAGAGGCGAAAATGGGACAGGTGCCAAACGGAAGGAAAAAGACAATGGAGAAGAAGACGTCTAGCAGCCAGGTGTAGATGGTCGGAGAACTACGAGCATAACATGCGAATATGTGGTTGGCCGATAGAATTGTTTTTCTAAAATGGATTCCTTATGAGATTCTTAGGCAAAATTATATTCGCCATCGCGGCCAAATTATTTTCATAGAATCCCACCAATATTCATCGTTGTACGAAAATGTCAAAAGATTATTTACTAGCAATACAGTTTTATTTATCTCACTTGTGCTCAATTTGATTGTTGTGGATATATTCTATTTTTGTCGTTGCTTATGCCACTACAGTTTGGCACTGATATTTAGTTTTTATACAGAGTATTATCACAATCGTGCTTGGCAAATTCTTAGTGAATTTTAATTTTTTTACATAAATTTTAGATTTTAGATTGTGTAATTTCATAGATTTATGTCGTCCTACATACTCATATATATTGGATTTATAAAAAAGTTAGACATCAACGATGAGAGGACCAAAAAAAATTTATTGGCTAATACATAATCATATATATTGGATTTATAAAATTCTTTTTCATATAATAGGATTTAAGAGTAAAAAGTAACTACATGAATTTGAGGTTCAATGAATTCTAGTGAATTGATGAAAAAGATTTAATGGAATTACTGTGAGGTACGTGTGATAAAATTTAGTATTGGTTTAATATGATTGTGCCATATTTATTTTTTTTAAATGATTTTTTCTTATTAAATGGAAATTTAATATTTAATATT
>APFE031212425.1:2929-14670 GCA_000404065.3 Pinus taeda | reverse complement strand
GGGATATTATCCAAGAGCAGAGCACCGAGATTCAGTCACTGCAAACAAAATTGTACATGGCAAGATGGGTAAACACATATTTGGATCAGTGAAACAAACAGCTGGAGGATGAAAAATAACTTGATGAGCTATGGAGGATCGACAGTGATCGAAATTTGAACCGTAGGAGGCCTGGTGACCCATTGCGTGTTGATCAGGAGTCCATGCTTATCCGTGTAAATGCACATTTGGAGAGATTGTTGGAAAAGGCAAATCGTGACAAAGAGCTGCTACGCAACATGAAAACACACTATTGGGCAAGATTGCATGTTTGCAAGGCTAGAAACAAAATTCTCCAACGAAAGCTGTCAGAGGCCCGGAAGAAGAAGAAAAGGACAAATCCACTCTCCATCTTGGCTGAAGCATCCTTCACTCATCATGGTACTGATCAGCCTTGATCTAGCATCAAAATCTGAAAATTTTGAGAATTTTGGAGCATTTTGCAAATTTTGGTAAAATTACAGGTTTTTCCCGTGCCATGGTCGCGTTCCAAGCGCGACTATTTTGGAGGACTGCTCGGAATTTTGAAAACTTGGCATTTTTGGAAAGGGCATGCAAAGAGAAAAATTACCAATACTTGGAAGAAGCCTGATTTTGAGATTTGAGCCTCCAAAAGCTCAAAATACATCAAAAAAATGACTTTCTGCCCACTTTTTGAGTTGCAGAAAGTGACCTTGGGAGAAATGGTTTTTGAGGGGGAAAAACAACTCCAAATTCAGAAATTTCACTTGGGATGGAAAGTAGACAGACCAAGCTTTCCAATGAGCCATCTTGTACCTGATTTGGACCAGTGGAACCCACTCAAAAGTTGCTGCAAAGGGGCGCGACCATTTGAACAGGGGGCGCGACCATTCAAGCCAACTTTGCCAGAATTGACCTTTTTTGTCAAAAAACACTGTTTTGACTATGGTTGACCATTTTTACTTGTAGATGATGGATAAATGTAATATTTTCATGGCACTTTGATAGATTTTATCTCTCTTTACCCTTCTAGAAGCTTCCTTGATGTAAAAAGTGAATAATTAATGCATGATCAGTTAGCTAAGTAATAGAGGCAAGTTGTTGGACTGCCTATTATCTAGTGCTTAACTTAGAATTAGTTCAAACTGCTCCTAGGAAGCTGAGCTCGACCCCTAGAGGTGGGGAAAGGAGTTAGATGGTCTATATTATGCTCTCTCTTTCTCATTTTCATGGTTGGACTCTTGTGGGAGAAAGCTTTATTGTATATTGTACATCTATCTCTGCAATTTAAAGAAAAGGAAGGCCAGGATTTTGCAGGCATCATTGTGGATTCTTGTGGATTGTTGTGTTGATGGTGTGTTCTCTACATGTTCTTGTAAGTCTGTTTATGTATTCCACATCTCTCTTTTGCTTCTATTTGGACAAATGAAGTGGTAAAGTTTGAATTCATGCTTTGACATGCTCAGCTTTTTAGTTTGTTCAAAATTTATGTTTTCTACTGTCTAGAGAGGACTCAAATGCTTGTTTGCCCTCTTTAGCTCCTTCTTTATCATCCCTGATCATCCATCTCAGATTAAGGCATCAACGCTCACTCCTACCTTGCCCCAAAGATCCCCCTACAAAAAACTGTGCTCAATCCCGCACCCTGAATTGCACTCCCTCCAATTGCCACCAAAAACCCAAAAATCTTTAAATCAACCCCCCTTATCAATTTACTAGCCTAATATCTTTGATCCTAATTGGTCAGCTTATCATATTGAAAGATCTACCGAATCTGACCCGAGAGAGCCTTCTCATACCTCGTAGGGCTAGCTACGAGGTGAAATGGTTTGATGTAGCCTTGAGAGTTTGTCTATCTCAGCCTAGGTGAATTCCAAGCGCTAACACAGCATATAAAAGTCTGAAGTCTAATTTGATTGATGAGTTGGCGAATGAATCATTACACAACATAACCAAAATACTAAACCATTTGAGGAAGAGCTAACCTAATGAGACACATTAACATGTAGTTCATGAGAGGACAAGTGGCCACTTCCCTATGAGACATTACACAGTGGCGATGACGCAGAGGCAGGGAACTCCAAGCGAACAATAGCAGGCGATCCAAAGGGGTGGAAGAGGAAGTGGACAACCATGAGCCACATTGGCTTTAAGCCATGAACATACAGAGAGATAGAGAGAGCACGAAGCGAGCACTGTAAGAAAGAAGGAGATAGTGAGACAAAGAGACAGAACAAAGAAAACAAAGAGCCAAGATAACTTGTAGAGTAAGGTAGCATCGAGGAGACAGAAGGCTTGAGAGGTTTTAGCAATCCCTGAGAGGGTATCTTTCAGAAACTAGGTACCAAATTGGACTCATCCCATTCATGACCAGTTGAGGTCAAGACTTGGTAAGGAATCCAAGAACCACCCTGCTAAGCATTATCTATTTCAGGAGACTCAAATTGAGCTCTTGATTGTAAAAACTCTGCTTTAAAGACACAATAAGAAAAGGCCACCACTGAAAGCTAGACCGGAGACATAGCCCAAGACGAATGGGTGAAATCCTTATTAATTTGTTGTGCTCTTGTGTTTTCTTACTGTGTTTCTCTTACTGTTTTCCATTTTCTAGTGTCTATTTATTTTGCAATCTGATCGATCTGTTACCTAAGATAACATAGACACACACTAGAACATGAGTTTTTAATACCTTCATTCATTAATTAATTAACTGAGATCACTTAAAATTCATTTTCAGATCAGTCCAAAATCCACTGCAAAATCAAATCTATAGCCAATTTCTAGCACTATAATCCCACACCACTTTTCTTCTCAGTTAACAGTTACTGGCTCATTGTTCCGAGGCGCACTCCCAATGTGCATCTGATTCCATCTGGCAATGCTAATGACCAAAACCAATATATCCACACCTTCCCTTCTCTATTACATAATCCCTCGGGAAATCCGTTCATCCCCTTCTGTGTAGTCACTCACCTTCCAAGTTCCATGACATCCCTTATCCTAGGTTATCCGTCACTTGGAAAGGATTCCTCACACTAGATGGTCAAACAACTAAGGCATATACCTTGTTAAAAACCATCATACCAATCATAACATGCTCATGGAAATAACTAAAAACTATTGGGTACTAGTGTCCCACAATGTGCCTGCTCCTGAAGTGCTTTACCAACACACTGCTACCTATTCTAATTTCTTTCACTATTGTTCCTAATTCTTGTAGTCAATTTCATATACCATAGTCATAAATCACATGCATAATAAAACTAAATAAAATGTTTATACTTATCCTTTCTTCAATCCTTATTTTTTACATTTGTCTTTATTTTGTATGCACTCTAGATTAGTTGCCACACCAGACAAACACCCAGTGCCTTCTCCTAAACCAAGTGCATGTACACATAGTATGAATCGCACACATTCAATGGCACACTACATACAACACCATGCAATACAAGCATGTACACCTGACATACAACACATACACCTACACCTGGTGTAGAAAACAAATCAAATACGTATATAGAGTGAAACACAATGAATGCATATGTCATGATACCATGACTACACAATGCACATACATAGTATAACACAACATGTACGACATGCACTCAATCCCACATGTACACCAGTACTTCTTGCACAAAGCACCACCTCCACAATGTGTACACAACACCATATGTACATTGCACCACTTTAAAACGTGTACAATAATACCACATGTACATGGTACCACGCACATGACATGTATGCGGAACCACATGTACACAATGCCCCATGCACGCCATGTACACAACACCACCTACACATTGTGCCACTTGTACAACATGTATGCAACACCACACACACAGAACACCACTTGTACAATCATGCACACCTCACCATATGTACATTGCACTGCATATCTAACACATACATAGCATCATCTGTACACAACACTGCATATCCCACATGCGCAGAGCACCATATCCATACAATGTCGCATATCTATGATGCACACAATACAATATATACACAACACCACATGTGCACACATCGTAGATGCAACATGTACACCATATACAACATATGCACAACAATAGTACCACACATCCAAAACCACACCATCCTTACCAAGAAACCTTGCTTTTAGTGTCTTACCTAAACTTATCCTAGCATACCGTAGACCACACTTCTTTCATTTTTTTGATGTATCCCTCGGTATAACCTATCCATAACATACACATAGACATAATACAAGCATACAATATAAATTCATATTCACATGATAGTAACCTCATATATTTGTCATGGCTACTCCTCCCACTTGATTCCTCATAGCCAGGAACTTCTTTATGCCATTCGCCTGCATAGGCAATCATTCCGCCACAAGAGCGATCCTTGATGATCTATCAGATAGTGACATAGATACATGGATACATAGATACATATACATAGATACATATACATAAACATTAGCATAAAAAATCATGATCTTGTTAGACAATGATATGCATAGATACATATATATGCATAAATGTTAACATTAATAATCATGATCCACGACAACCTTGTCAAACATGACATACATACACACCTACATGTATATATGTATAAACATCAACATAATCATGATCATAACATAATAACCAGATATCAAGGTCAAGGATTAAGAGAACTTCCTTTATTCATGCAACACATGTGCAACATTAAGAATAGTTGTAAACAACATAACCAAGGCATCTGAATCCTCAGATCTATTTAATTTACCTTCTTGGTTACCTTTCGCATGACTTTACTGTCACTGTCCATTTACCACAATGGACCCAACCAATCCAATTGTCTGTCATGGTCTTACCTTCTGTTGCACTTACTCATGCACCAAGCTTCATCTGGGCCTTACATCATCTGTTGGGTAACACACAACTCTCCTCGAGCCCCATTAACTTTCCTCTTTCCCAAAAAATTCCCAAGACACAAAACATAAAAGACAACCCAAGAAACAACAAGAAGAAAACCATGGAAAACCAACAATGATATGACACTGCGAAAAAAGTGGCATAGATATGCACCAGACACACACGAAATCACAACTCAAGTGAAACAATTGCAAAATATCAAAAGCTCACGACTAACAATAGAAAACATGACCCAATCCCTATGGTTTTGTTGTGCCCTACAACAACCCCCCATTTCATATCATTAAAATTCCCAAAAATATAATGTGAAATGGGTCCCTTTTTGATTTTTGTTTCAAATTGGTATCAATTTAAACTTCTATTTCGCAAGGAGGCTTTTTAATAAAACCAACCAAAAAACCCCGATATAAAACGATTTATCTTTATCATTGCGATAAAGCGATCGCAAGATCGCATATCGCAATGACAAAGAAAACACAATGTAAGGGACATATTGGTTTTCACCGATGCGAAATCGCTATCGGATATCGGAAAAGCATAAAGTAACACGAAGTAATAGCCTTGCTACAATGCGATGCGAAATCGGTAATCGGCAATCAGAAATCGGCGATAGCATCTAAAGCACAACTAAGCTTATCCTCATCTGATGCGATGCGATATCACTATCGGCAATTGGTGATTCACCATGCCCTCATCCTAAGTGATACTACCAGCGATACCCGACGCGATGCGATATCAGATATCGGTGATCAGGGATTCCAAGAAAAACCAATGCAATAACTTAAACATTTCCCCGATGCCCGATTTCACAAAAGGTAAATGGCACATTTCTCAAGGTAACAGTCATAAAGGTAGTTTGATTCGATTTATTCGTAATTAAGGCCATATCCTTTGGAAAAGCCGCTCATCCATGTTCAAACCGCCAAATCGCCCTCAGCATGCTTCAAATTAATCATTTATACATTAATCGAAGCAATTGTAATTAATAATACTGACAAGCCGTAATGACCATTTAATAAGAAAAACAGGCTTGAAGCCATCCACTTATTTGCTCCTAAGGCCACCTTAAGTCGATTAATTACTGTGAATGCGCCAAGATATATATATATACTTCTTTCTGTTTGATTCATGATACTGTTGCATGTGTTGCGCTTATATTTTACTCTGCGCATAATTCTTTCACAGAAACAGAAGAAAGTGGAATGGGAAAGAAATCCAAGAAGACTACAATGCCTACTGCTCTGCCAGCCGCAGGGCTACCTATCGCTGATCCAACTGGGAAGAACAAAGGACTAATATCAGATACAACATGCTTAGGAATCCCCAAGACCACTTGGCAGGGGACCTATAACTTGATTGAGGCCGAAGGGCCAATGGTGACCGAAGTGGAGATTTTATGCGACAACACCAGCAAGTCTGACGCCAACCTAAAAGACTTGGCTGACTCCTTCGTACATATAATAGCGGCTCGGGAGCAGGTTCTTCCTTACACAGATGTGGTAAGATGGGCACTCCAAGAGCTCCCAATTATCGATAGACTGTTTGAATCTACGGATGTAAGGGTTTTCGGTTCGTTTCGAGCCAAAGACCTGAGGCTAATGTATCACCTACCACGAGAAGAGAAGAAGTATAATGCTGCATTTTTGGAGAAGTTTCGAGAAGAAAATGAGATCGAATCTGAACCTATTCGAGGATGGAGACAGAATCCAGCAAAACAGAAACATGAAACCTCGGGTAAGTACTCAGTTGACTCCCTGTGTTCACCTTACTGTTATGCTGGAATTATGATGTGTAGGCTATGGGGATTGGATGACTCTGCCAATATCACCATAGAAATGGTTCCCCTAATTGAGGCAGCATGCAGTGGAGAAATCATGGACTGGGCGGTCATATTGTCCGACAAGTTAGCCAAAGCCATTCTTGACTTTAGGTCTGACTATTGTGTCATAGAAAGGGTTATTCCGCCATTTTATTATAGTGCATATATTATGGATGCGTTGTGTTTTAATTCTGAATTTCCTGTACTGGGATGGAGGTGGATGTCGCATTGTCGCAAGACCCCACACCCATTCACATATATCATCGAAAACTTTGGAAGACTAGTTATAAGCACCACCTGTACCAAATCTGCAACGGTTTTATGTTACCAATTCATTATTTAATTTTTAATAAGCCCGCCCCTAAAATATACGAGCAAGCAGCTATAGATTTGACTGCAGTAGTGAGTTGGTTTGGGGAGGAGAAATTCACTTATATAAGAGTTTTTGGCAGTCAGGCTAAGCCACATGTGCTACCACTCTACATCCCTGATAAGTTACTTGCCAGGGAGGTAGCCTATCAAATCAGCGTTGAAGGGGTTACCCAAACCCTGAAAAGAGCTAAAAAACATGTCTGGCCTTCTTTTCCACTGCGAATTGCAATGTATACCCTGCATGACATCAAGCATGCAGAGAAGGAAGCTGGGAAAATGAATTTTCTCACCCTGGCTACTCTGCCAAGGAGGCAGTATGATCCAAGAAAAATCGCTTACAATGCGCTCGACCAGGCCAAATTGGCCAAGGTCGACCACAAAGAAGACAAATTCGAAGACTTGTTCGTATCAACCGAATCATTGTATCAAGTCAAGTCTCTTGCCCGAAATGTTTATAACGATGAAGGGCTAGTTGAGTTTAACAGAATCAGAGAATAGAGGTTGCAAACTCTGCCTCTAGACCTGTTAGCAACTGTACCGACAGCAACCAGGTCAAGTGAGTCTGAATAGCGACATAATACACCACCTCCTACTACATCAAAACAGCAGGAGGAGACGCACAACCAAAGGCAGGAGGTAACTCAGGAAAATGCACAGCAACAAGAAGAAACCCAAGCAAAGACCCAAGAGGAGAGCAGCTCTAAAGGTAACCATGATCCATTAGTTGATCCGAATTTTCTCCAGCAATGGAATCAATTCAGTACAATCATCAATAACTTAGAGTGCTCAAAAGATGATGAGGCTTCAAAGGAAGGCGATACACAGGAAGCGACATCGAAACCGGTTTCAGGTGAAACCAACGGCCTACCTAAAACAAAAGGATTAGAGGTAATTCCTAAAGATCCGACGGGGGAGATCGTTTTGCAAATTGAAGAAATCCCCCCTTTAGATATATTTTACAACCCTAAGCATAAAGCCTTCGTAAAGCGACAGAGGAAAAGGAGAAGAACTGATCAATCTTCCCCATTCCCTGAATCAATAGTAACAGGCAATGTTGTATGGAAAGAGGAATTCAACCCCTCCGATGACTTAACCAAGCTATCACAGTTCGCTGGAGCATATTTGGCAGTGACTATTGATAAAGCAACGGAGGTGAGCAATTTGTTGAAAGCAAAGGATCAGGATATCTCTTCACTACAAACGAGACTATCAGAAGTCAAGCAGAGGGCAGAGCAGGCCAAGAAATAATTGCTAGCACAGCAGCAGAACAATAACCAGCTAGTCAAGCAATTACAAGAGCAAAAACAGAGGATAGATGAAGGCGCAATACAAAGGCAGAAGGAACTATCAGCGGCACTGGAGCAATTAAGAATATCGACTGAGGGAACAATCAAATCCAAAGATGAACAAATCGCTCAATTGACCACTCAAATTGAGCAAAACGAAAAATCTCCCTAAGATAGATGAGTTTAAAGCAGAAGCGCTCCAGCTAAATAAGGGATTGATTAATCAGGTTAAGCTGTTATGTCAACATCTCATATGAGCAGAACCATTGTGCGAATTGTCAGCATCTATAAACGAAAAGGTAGACAAAGCAAGAGCTAACTTGGATCAGGCAGAGGAAACACTGGCAAACTTTATAGAATGGCAGGATTCAGATGTAGGTCGAGCAGCTAATCTACCAAGAATTCTAGAATCGCACAAAGAAATATTGTTCACAGAATGGCAATCACAACTGATGAAAGCAGAAAGAGCGACTTCCAGATGCAGGACAATCAGTGGAAATTTGGTTGAATTAGTAAATAATACATTGTATTTATCTAACATAATTTCTCAATGCACTCCAGGTCAATTAACAACGACAAATATATTGGAGCATTCATGCTATCCGGACTTGGAGAAAAGCGCAAGATTGATCGCTGGAGTCAACAGTCTGACATGGGATGCGTATTGGTTCTTTTTAATCAAACCATACAGCCAAAGAGCCGTCTTGAAGTGCCATACTTAAACCCTGAAGCTGCACTATTGTACTTCAGGGATATTCTTTTATGAAACTTGACCAATTATTCCGAATTTGATGAGGAAAGCTTTTATGCAAATGTGCACTATTGTCATTGTTTGAAAGCATTTCTGTGTTGAAGAAGGAATTTTGAATAGCGACTGATATTTTGGATTGATCTACAACTCACATGGTACTATTATCTGCGTCTGTATTCTTTTTCGTTATATGAATTGTTATTGAAATCGCTCTTGCTATTATCGCTTATATATATGTGTTTTTCACAGCATTCCTTACGCATTCCACTATTGGTTGTTTATCGCATGCTCTCCTTTCAGACGTATATATTTATCGATGATATGAACAATGAATGTAGTAATCTGTATGTATCGCTTCATTGTGACTATTCATGTGAAGCAATCTTTGAATGATTGAACATCTTTTATTTATTTTACAGAGTCATCTATATGCCTGATAAATAGATAAAGATTATTTAACGCTACATTCTGAATGAATAAGTTGTTCCCGGGATTAGTATTAGTTTCCCTATTTTGTCAATAGAATAAGTCATTCGCCTATCATTTAAGCAATTTATTCATCGCCCATCCATCCCTTTTATTTCATTATTGGGAAACTGGTCCCGTTATCTCCAGTCGGAGCCACCATTCCAAACGGAAAAGGAGCTGTACCAAGGTCCGGACCGGGTGGTTATCCTCGATGTTGTGGCAATGATTTCTGAGGCCTCAACATTTCTGTCGCTAGAAGGAGGGCCATACGCTATGAATGGCGAGTAAGCCAACACCTACAAACCATTCAAAGAGCAACTCACCCTCCACCTGTCCTCGAATATCTCGTTCGCATTCTGAATCTCCAGTATCCAGACGAGACAAAGAGGAATCAACCACTACTGCTCAATTACATCATACTTCAGAACACTTAAGTCCGGAGTCCCCTGAAGTTAAATCCATCATCCATAAACTTCAAGGCTTCTCAATATCCCCTCCTAGATCTGAAGTATCACAAGGCAGTCACACTTTGCAATTTCACTTACCCCCTCATCTTACCAGACTCCAAAGTGAAAAGCTAGGAATTGAGCCACCTGAATTTCCTTTACTCGAAAGGAAAAGGATCAAAAAGACAATTGAAGGTTCTGGTAGAGATACCCTTTCTCCATCATCTTCCATTTCATCATCACCTGTGCGAAGTCATACACCCACATCACCACTTCATATAGTTGTTCACCAAGGGACTTCATCTCAAGCATCACATTCTTTTCAGTCAATACTTCCGCCTCCACCTCAAACACCTGGAACACCACAAGCGAACGTCGGTAATCCTAAAATGGCCCAAAGACCATGGAGAAGTCTTGGTGCGGTTACTATGCTTGCACCTTTACATCCATTACCCGATTATCCCAAAAAATGGTTACCCAAATTTAATCCAGATGCTGGAACTTCTGCAGAAGAACATATTAACAATTTTATGCTATCAGTCAATCTAAAGGGAGTCACTGAAGAAGATGTGGTAGTAAGATTGTTTCCCTATTCACTACAAGGATCTGTAGGGTCTTGGTATTTTTCCTTACCCTCTTGATCCATCACGATTTGGAATATCTTCCAGGAACAGTTTCTCACCAAATACGGCGATGACAAATCCTTAGCTACACTTGTCCATGATCTTTCAAACTTAAGGATCGAATCAAGAGAACCCATCAAGGAGTTCAACTCCAGATTTAACAAACTCTTGAACAAGATCCCCACTGATGATAAACCAAGGGAACAAGTCAGAAGCGAGTGGTATATCACTGCTTTACCTTCAAACATTGCTATATTTGTTGATAGGGCCAAACAGCCCACATTAGCCGAGAATATGAAGGAAGCACTCGCAGTAGAAAAAAGTGTAATCACCTTAGAAAAGAAAACTGCCTTGGAAGAAAGAAAATCTAAAAAAGTGTCCTTTAAAGACGACTCTAAGAAAAAGAACACTAAGGATCCATATGACATGGAGGGCCTTCAAAAAGTCCTTAAAACTATGTTGAACGAAATGGTTGAGATCAAGAAACAAGTATCAGAATCCTCAACAAAGAAACCATATAGGAATTACAAGAAACCCGAGTCTAAACCCCCTAATGTTATATCATATGTAGACTCGGATCCTGAGGAAGAAGAAGAGGAAGAAACAATTATACCATCGGAAGGAGAAGAAGAGGAAGTAGTTGAATGTCACGGAATGTGGGACTTTATACTCCCTAATTCCGATACTGATGCCGAACAAGAAGCCTTTCCTGTAACTACAAGGAGTAAAGGTGTTCCCGAAACTGTCCAAGCTAATCCTAAGAAAAGGAGTGTCGGAACCAACACTGTAAAGGAAAAGGTACTCGTTAGAAAACCGGCTGCAACAGTAACAAACAATCAGCCATCATCTTCTACTACACCTTCACCATCTAAGACTTTAGTAATTTCTGATTCGATGGATTACAACATTGTCGATGACATGAAGAAAACTAAGGCAAACATTACCATGTTTGAACTTAGTAAATTAAAAGATCAACAAAAATTACTACTCAAAGAATTTAACACCGTCCCTTCTTCCCCTCTTCCCACCACTAAAGCTGCAAGTGACTCAGGACAACCCCCTGCTGGTAGAGTTGAGGCAA
>APFE031212423.1:51256-67790 GCA_000404065.3 Pinus taeda | reverse complement strand
TTTTCCGGTGACCTCAATAGGAGAGTCATCTCCCATGAGGATGGGAGGTCCTTTGCATGCATCCAAAGAGGAATAGACTTCCTTTGCAGCAGCCATATCATGTGATGCACCAGAATCTATAATCCATGCATCAGGAGAAGAATTAATTGCAACTAAAGCATGAAAATTATTACCTCTCGCGTGTGGCGGATCCTCAGTTTTCTTCTTGGCGCCTTGATGGATATGATCCCCAAGGTTGTGCTTCTGAAGGATTTCTGCCATTTGGTCAATTTGTTTCTTCGTGCAAGAAGATTCTGGATGGAATCCTCTTTGACAGTAGGTGCATCTATTTCCTTTCTTCCCTTTCTCATTTCTCGAGCCGGAGGAGTCATTGAAGGGCTTGGTGTACCCTTCCTTCTTTGGATGGGAATGCGCTTTTCCCTTGTCTTTTTGCTGCTGATACTTGAATTAGATCTGTGATGTTTATTGTGGCTGCTATCATGCACAGCAAGTGCAAGTGCTTTTGGAGGCTTGATTTTCCCCATGCCAATGAGTTTATCTTGCTCAAAAATAAGGGACTCCATAAATTCTTGGAGAGAAGGCATAGTATAGGATTTACCTGTTGCGAGCCTTACTGAATGAAATGTAGACACAAAGACGGAGTATTCCGGTCTGAGCTTTGACATAATAGAGAGAAATTGGCGACTCTCCTTCTTGGAATTGTCAATTCCACAACCCTTGAGTTGCAGCAATAGATCATTATATTTGGTGAAGAATTCTTGAATTCTATCATAGTTCCGTGGATCCAATGATAGCAGCTCCACTTCGAGCATATGTCCTTTCATCTCATCTTGTTTCCCGTAGAGATCTTCAACCTTTTTCCAAATCTCATTGGGAGTATTGCAAGCAGATAGATGAAACTGCAACTCTGGAGAGATGCACATGCATATGGATCCGTGGGCCTCATCCATACGGTTGAGGTACTTGGATTTCTCTATGGCTGAAGTTGGTTCCACTTCTGTAGCCATGGTAATCCTGTACAACCCTTTTTGACGAAGGTATCGAGCCATTTGGTCCTTCCATTCGTGATAGTTGTACGGTGTTAGGATCGATGCTTTGGGAAACTCCATTTTTCTGTCAATCTTCAATCTCCGAGCTGTAATACCTGCAAAATAAAGTACTGGTGCGCCTTTTATCTAGAAACCTGTGGGCTTTGATACCATGTAAATGTGTTAGAAAACCTGCACAGATGAATCTAGCTAGTAAAGGTTGAACACACAGCTTTGCAGAGCAAAAACATTAAAAGAAAATTGAAAGAAGAAAAGAATGATTCATTAGAAAATATGTTACAATGCTCATTATATAGCTTTACTAGGTGAAGATCCCAAGGTAATGAACTATAGTGGGTGAAGATCCCAAGGTAATGAACTGTAGTGGTGATCAATGAGAAGACTCAACACCTACAACAAGTTCCGGAGATAACTAGTCAGTTGTGGAGTTAAAGAAGGAACAAATCGAGGAGTAAATCATGCAAAAGGAATCTTGCATGCAATCCCATGCTCTAACTAAGAGTCTGCATGTAGATGTGTAGTAGTTGCATGTAGTTGCATAATTTAACTAAGAGTCCGCATGCAGTTGCATGTAGTTGCATGCTTTAACTGAGAGTCTGCATATAGGTGTAGTAGTTCCAACAGACAGTGGAAAGCCCGTCCAAGAAATTGAAAGTCGGATTTGCAAGATTGATGGCACCAGGGCTACCAGTTGCAAGACTCAGAGAAGCATCGTGTATAGGAGAAAGTGATGCCCCATACATTTTTTCTACCATCGCAGCAACTCTCTGCACCTGCACAATGGGGAAAGAAACATACAATTAGTTTCCTCAGACAATAATATTCCATAACCCACCAATACAGTATAATTATTTTAAGAATTTAATGTTTGATAAAACGCTTCGATGAATGTCAAATTGGGCCACTTACAAACCAAAAATCAACACCACGGTCTTTCAATAATATAGTTAGTAATTACAAATCGTTAAAAACGGTCATAAACATATAGCTCACTTCCCACAAGAAAAATGATTCGTTCACTAGCAGGATTAATTTCATTTTAGTAGAGAGAAAAACAAATAATTACTACTGAAAGAAGGACTAAATGACAAATATAATTTTAAGATTCCCAGCTTAACTTCAAATCAAACCAATACCCTGAAACAAAAAGTAAGAGTTTCGAAACTAAATAAAAAACTTAGTTTGGAACATGAAATGCACCGATTGCATTCCGAAAATGCCCTTCCATATTAATATTTCAAAGTTAAAGCTAAATTATGCTTGATGGCAGTGGAGGCAAACCTCAATTCTTAATCTCATGTTCTCAAGCCGCAGTTGTTGCTCTTCCAAAGTCATCTCCGTGAGCATGGCAGGTCCTCCACAGTGGTAACATCTACAGTTCGTCATTGCTTCTTTAATGGATCGATTTTCCATTAGAAGCCTTTCGTTCTCCTCCCTCAAAGTTGCGTTTTCGTGATGCTCTTGTTTAGACTGACCAACTCGAGAGTTAGCAGAAGACTGAAAAATAATTTCTTAATGACTTTGTGCAGAGTGTTTTTAACCCTAATGGTCATTAAAAAAATTGCATACCTTAATCTGTGTGGAACGGTTTTGAAACCAAAACTTTATTTGGCTAGGCGTAAGATGCAACTTTTTGCTAAGTTGTAGGCGTTGATTTTCGTCAGGATGGGGACATTCCTTGAAAAACCTATACAGAACAAACACAAATGAACTTTATTCTTAAGAATAACAAGGAAACCAAGCAAATCAAGAGTTATTTCATAACAAACACAAAACACGAAAATATATTTATCAAGGAAACCAAGTAAAACTAGAGTAATTTCATGGCTTACGCCTCCAATTCATGTAGCTGCTGTGGAGTATGTCTGTGACGAAGCTTCCTTCTTTCATGTTGTATGTTATTTTGATCATCCACCGATGGGCTCCTCATCACATCGTCACTATCCGACTTACTATCATACTCACCATTTACTTTGGTCTTCCCAAGCTCTCTATTGTTACAATTCATCTCACCCTTTGCATCTCCTCCATTTGTCTGTCAAAGATGCCCATCTTAATTATTATAAAAATGCTGCTATATAGCATCTCTGTCCTATTGACAAAACACTAATTCAAGACTTCTACTATCATTACGATTCAAAATTTCAAGACATACCAGCGTCAGAGACAGCTTTGCAGTGGAGTTGCACTTGTCCATATATCTATGTTCAATATCTGTTAAGGACAATCAACCATTGCATCATAAGACATCATTGGATGACATACCAGGAAAAGGTTTTTTATCTAAACTTATTATATTAATATCACAGTGCCAGCCCACTATGTCTTAATTCCATTTTCCTGTCATTCAATAAAAAATGAAGGCAAAGAACGCCAACAAATGTTAGGGCTAGCTCTCCCTTTTCACTCTCTCTCCAATATTCACTAAATATATATTCAGTAAGAAGGCTCAAGCTACCTATCATTGTGCTATTGGCTAGCGTGAAAGGTTTTGTAACTGTGAGATGGATTATATATCATATGGGTTTATATATAAATATATATTAATTAGGTATTTTTGTTTAGGTAAAAGTAGTTACAAGAATGTTTTAACATATTAAGTAAGGATAATATAAAGTTCAAAATTTACAATTAGTTATTAAGTAAGAAAAAAGATTATTTTATGGTTTCAAGGACGGAAGAACTAATCTTTCTTGGAAAAAATAATCCCAAATTATTTGGAAGGAGCTCCAACCAAAAAAGGTACAAATTGGAAATAATATTACAGCTTCTAAATGGTCTTACTATGCAAGACAACTCTATCACTTTCAAAGGTTTACCCTTCCCCCTTGGTCAAAAGTGACACTGAACTCTTCACGGTACAAGAGGTAGAGATGAGTATAAAGAAGTTGAGTGTTGGAAAAGCAAAAGACAGATGAGTATAAAGAATTTGAGTGTTGGAAAAGCAAAAGACTTAGCTTAACTCCAAGTAGAATATCTAAAGTGGGGCTCAAAGATTCTTGCACCTCACATTACAAAAATCTTCAACAACATCATATAACAGGCCCCCCCACAGATTTGACAACTAGTGTGGCAATACCTCTTCTCAAAAGCAATGACCTCAATAATCCCTCCAATTATAGGACTATCATGATAAAACCTTTGTTTGCAAAGCTATTTGGAAGCATGTTAGAAATCAAAATTAGCAAGTAGGTAGACGAAACATATAAGCGTGATAAAGGAAAGGGCAAGCAGGTTTTAGACCTAAGCATTCCACAGTTGATCATTGTATAACTTAAACCACATCATTGAAAAAGTTTGGGAGAAAAATGAAGAAGTCTTTTGCTACTTTGTTGATTTTAGAAAAGCATTTGACTCGGTTCCGAGGGATAAAATTGGGGTTCTTAAATATTTGATAGTAGCTGTGCATAGGTTGTATGAAGAGGTGAAAGTCAAAATCTGTATGAAGAGGTGAAAGTCAAAATTAGAACTTCAACAGAGAATTATAAAAGTTTTAGAAGCAATATCAAGGTCAAGCAAGGTTGCCCACTCTCTCCACCCTTTTTGGTTTATATATCGACAAGCTTGAGGAGTGGTTAAATTCACAAGGGGGTGAAGGTATCTATTTGGGCAAGTTTGTTATAAGACTTCTTTCGTATGTAGATAACCTTACTATCCCTTGAGCATTTTTGTAGAAGTGTGAGGATGCAAGTCAATATGAGTAAAATGAAAGTAGTGGTGTTCTCTACAAAAAGAAAACATAACTAGCATAAGTTCTACTTTGAAGACAACATTTTGGAAGAAGTTGCAGATTGCAAATACCTCAGAATTGACTTCAACAAAAATATAAGTTGGAATGTTTGTAGAAAGAAAAGAACCTTGGGGGGTTGGAAAGCATTTTATGCTTTTCAAAATAGGTGTAGAGAGGCAAAGTTATGGGACTTGAAAACCACTCAAACTCTTTTTGGGATTTTATTGATTTTGGTGATTCTCTATGGTTGTGAACTATGGGCCAATAGTACATTCAACATGCAGTGGAGATAAATTGAGAAAATTCAGAAGCTTTTGATTACAAACAAATTTAGGACTAAAAGTGCAGTTCCTTATGAAATCTTGTTAATTGAAGCATGGTCTGCTCCTATTGAAGCAATTGCTATGGTGCGAATCATAAGGTATTTAAAAAAATTAAGCAAATGGAAGAGGGTAGATGGCCTAAGGTTGTCTTTAATTATAGATTGTGCAGAAGAAAAACAACTTGGATGCAACGAAATAACAAATGGTTTAGTAAATGGGGTATTTGCTTGAACACATGTCCCATAAAAAGCAAAGAGATAAAAACTTTTGTTATGGCAAAGTTCCACAAGTGTATTTGGGATAAGGAGATAGGAAGAAAGAAAATTTACTACATTGAAGTGTTTAATATCTCTTGTAGTAATCAACAAAAAGCATACATAGAGGCCAATATCTCTTGGAGAGCCAAAATTCTTATTGCTCAGGTAAGGACTAATTCTCATCAACTCCATTGTGAAACAAGGCACTCGAAGAGGCCAAAGGAAGTGTGGGAGGAAATAGTATGCATTTTTTGTTCTTTCGGAAAAGTGGAAATAAAAAACATTTCATTTTAGAATTTGAGGCCTTCAAAGACAATAGGGAAAGTTATGCAGATATGATGGTGCTAGCTCTTGGGATAATCTATTTAGCGAGGGGTTTGTCGAGAAGCTTGGAGCATTTATTTTGAAGCTTCACAAAAAAGGGACCAATACATCAAGCAGATGAAGAAGCAACCTGTCTCATAGGCTATCTTGAGCCTCGTGAAGGTTAAAATAATTTATTTCTTCTTTCTATTTAGAGAATTAAATAAGCTTATTGGTTTTGAGAATTCAACAATGTGGATTTTATAAACGTTATTATTTTACATATTATTCATTGTTTTCTTGGTAGTTCATTTATTAATTATTTGATTTAATTTATTTACTAATTAAATTTATTAAATAATTATACTAATCTTTACACAACTTAAATTTATTAGTATTTTATTAAGTAATTTTTTTTTATTACTTATTTTATTGAGCATTTTTTTATTTTTTTTTGGATTTAGCACATCTTTCACCATTTTTCATTAAAAACTATTACAAATAATATTAAATTACAAAACATTATTGTATTGTGTTTTTTGTGTGTTAAAGTAGAGGATATTCTTTACCCTATCAATATTGGATTTTTGGTCTACACCACAACCACACACACCACACACACACACACATATATATCTATTATATAATATATATAATTATATAATTATTAAAAAAACCATAAAACTTTCTAATTGACTCAAAATATAGATAAAAATGGAGAAGCATAATTTCATAATAATAAAATTGAAAAATTGATCAAAAATAAAAATAAGAAGTTTGTGCCTCCAAAATATGTCTATCCTTCTCATTAAGGACAGAAAAGATGAAAATATGTTACATTGTTGGAAGAAATTGTGAAAACTAAAATGTGTTGCGAAATCTTGTCTCCTCCAATGGTGTATTTTGGAAAAACTTGTTCTAACTAAAGACAATCTAAACAAACATGGGAATAGTGTCGAGTTGGTTACCCTTATGTAGAAGTGTGATGAATAGTTAGACACTTCCTCCTTCTCTGTCATTTTGCACTAGTCGTTTGGTCATCTATTATAACCTATCTAGGTATAACAATTAAATGGCAAGGTGATTCCTATTTGCATGCATGGGAGAATTGGAGGATCTCTACAAACCCAAAGAAAAATCATTGTTTTCCCTTGTTAATTTTTTGGGGAAAATGGCTTGTGGGGAACATAGATGTTTTCCGAAACAAGACATCTATTTTAGACAAGGTGGTTCCATATTCCTTATCTATCTTCTCTCTAATTTTTTTATTTAGACTCACTTCTTCATATGTGTAACATCTCTAAGGAATCCATTCATTACTCTTTTCCCTAGGCTTATTTTTATGGTGCCTCTCTTGTTGGGGAGCATGTGGGGGCAACATTGTTTTGCACTTGTCACAAAGTCATTCTTTCAAGCTAGAAAGTGGATTGGCATAGGGCACACATAATTTTTCTATGCTTTCTAAAAATGCTTACATTGTTTGCTATTGAAAAGTAAGTTAGATGAATTCAAATTTTTGGGGACTCAAAAATCGTTATAAATTGGTTCAACAACACCTACATGCCACATGCACACACTTTGTCCCATGTTGGAAGAGATAAATTTGTTAAAACATTATTTTGATGTTATTACTCATTGAATGAACAATAGCATGTATAATTCAACCTTTCCTGCATAGAGTGCATACTTCCACTTATCCTACATACAATGCATACTTCCACAAACCCTACATTGAAGGCATGCATACTCAGCACTAATGTATGATATCTATATTTTTGTTTTCTATTGGTTTATATCTTTACTAAATTCTCTAAAGAGAATTTACTAGGTGTTGAAGACAAACACTATTCATTTAGTTTTATTTATCACATATGTATGGATGAATCTGTGTGCACATTAGAGTCCTAACTCCTCTTCTCATGAGCCATGAGTGGTTTATTTTTTAGTGTAACACATGCACATTCATAATGTAATTTTCATTTTTAATTGAAAGTAATGTTTTTTGTTTGAGAAAAAAGAAAAAGATTGTTAAAAATTTAAATCAATTCATTACAACGAGTTTGATAACTTAAAAATCACTTAAATTAATTCAAAATAAAAGAATATGTAATTTAACTCAATATAATGAATCTTGTAAACTTAAACTTCATCTAATTATTAGAGAGACTATGCTTGATGTTCAGGAATGATTTATTGTTGGGTTAACGGTTAGTGAAAGAGAGGCAGGAAAGTGGATCTGCAATATGTGCTAGGATTTGAGTCAGGGCTTGGTGCTAGTAACGATGGCGAGCCGTGGAGGGAGTTCTGCTCCCTCCTATAGTCAAATAATAGCGAACAGAAATAAGGAAACTGGTCTGCATCTCTTCAAGAAACCAACAGAGGTGATAACTGAGGATACTAACACAAGAAATACCAAACCTCACGAATAGAGAGTGAATCATGAGGAAGATAGTAGGGAGAAGAGAAAAGAGGGCAGTAGTTAGAAAGCTACACTTCTTAGGGTGATAGGTGTCTTTAAACCCAAGTCGACCATCACTCCTCGGGTAGTTTTAAGTGACCCAACGCTATAGGTGCACAGAGACACAATGACAGAACACGCGATCATATGCAAATTTATGGGGATTTGGCCGATAGAGAAGGCCTTACATGCATGGATAAAGAACCACTCGAAACCTAAGGGCGATATAAATCTTCACCACGGATCTAAGGGTTTCTTTACGGTGGTGTTCACGAGCTTAGGAGATAAAGATAGAGTATTTGATGGAGTACCCTATTTCTACGCTGTTGTAGGCCTTTATATGCGACCATAGGTGATGAAATTTGTCCCAAAACGAGAAACGTTCACCTCAGTAATGGTATGGTTATGACTTTACTCCCTTCCTTTAGATTATTGGTTGTCAGAGTCTTTAAAGGCTATCAAAAATAAATTAGGGCATTTTATAAAGATATCAGATGTGACATTAGAGGAAAATACACTTTCTTCGCCCGAATCTGTGTGGAAATGGACCTATCTGGGGTACTCCTAGATGAGATCATTTTAGAAGTCTATGATGAAGAATGAGTGTAGGTAGTGGATTAGGAGCATGTCCCATTTAGATGTCATAAGTGCCTTGAACACAGGCACCTTTACAAAGATTGCCCATTCAAAAAACTGGAAAGCAGCAAAGAAACCACCCCAGGTAAAGATCCCGAGCGTTTCACCTAGGTGGGGGTAAGGGGAAAGGAGGAAAGCGGAACCTAAAGAAAATAAATGAGGATGGACAACTCAACCACAATAGTTTCAAAATCTTAGAATAAGATATAGGAAACAACAGGGAAAACCAAAAATCGGTAACTAAAATCAATGAAAAGGATAGGGATACTAGCATGGAGGACATACCAAAGAATAGTCAACAACAGGATGATCCACTGAGCATTGTGTAACTTAGCAGGGACCATGAGATGACCCCAAGTGAGGTAGGAATGGAGGATTATGAACTACAGGAGATTCTTGAGAAGGAAAACTTGCATCTGGAAAAGTTTTTGAAGTAGGGTATCACCAAAGGAGTTGACTCCCTGCCAAAAGAGGAGTTGACAGGGTTCAACAACTCTTCCTATGGCGATCACAGTCAAAGAGTTCTGGAGTTAAAAGAAACCATGATAGCCAGGAAAATAGAGGGATGAAGACAATGGAGGAAATATAGGGGAACTCTTCTAAGAACCTAGGTAGGAAAAGGGAAAGGAAAAGACAGAATGAGCTGTTGACAAAATGCGGAAAACTCATGGTCAACTCAGGTAAGATGAAAGATCTCACTAGAGACTCTTTTACAAACCTATCCTAATGAAGTTTAGAACATGGAATATTAGGGGCCTAGGATGCAAAAGGAAACAAAGAAATCTCAGTAGTAGAATAAAAGAAGAAAAACCAAACATGGTTTTCATTCAAGAAACAATGTGCTCAATGGATAAAATCAAAGAAATCCACAGCAAATGGTTAAACAGGTATGAGTATGTAGAGGTTAAGGTAGATAACTTAGCAGGAGGGATTCTGACACTTTGGGATCCCAAAAAACTTAGAATATTGGATGCGGAAGCGTCAAGGAACTATCTTTTGCTGGTAATACAACTTGTGGGTGATAAGGAAATTTACATGATTACAAATTTCTACAGACCTCAAAAACTAGAAGACAAACTCAAGCTTCTCACTTCCCTTGAGTAGCTAAGAGAGAGACATCCTGATATACCATGGATTTTGGTAGGAGATTTCAATATGATCAAATCTCTTACAGAGAAAAAAGGTGGCACCAGAACACTAGGTAGAGACTGCACTGCCTTCTAGAACTTTATAAATAACATGAGATTAGTGGATGCTGAAACATTAAATGGCACTTTCACTTGGAACAATAAGAGAGGAGGGGCTTGTCAAGTTGCGTCTAAACTGGATAGATTCTTGATCTTAAAGGACCTATTTCTCATGGGCCTTGACATGTCATCTTTTATCCTTCCATTTGGACGTTCAGACAACTGACCTACCATCTTGAAGCCACTTTTATGGGTACACTTAGGAATAGACCTTTTAGGTTTGAAAATATCTAGTTCTCTCACCCTAACTTCACCAACAACATTGAGAAATGGTGGAAGGGAGAGTTGCCCTTTCAAGGAACTAAAATGTACATGCTACAACAAAGAATTAAACACATCAAAGCTAGAATCAAAGATTGGAACAAAAAATAGTGTGGAAACATTTTCAAATCCAAAAATAGAGGTTGATAAAAAAATTCAGAAGATTAATCAGTTTATGATCACATATGGCTTTACCGAGGAAAGGAATACTCAAGCTAATGTTATTCAGAAAGAATGGGATGATAGGTGTAGGCAAGAGGAGATTTTCTGGAGACAAAAAATGAGAGTACAATGGATTAAAGAAGGGCAAAGAAACACAAAGTTTTTTCATAAGTCAACTTTGAGTCACAGGTCACATAACAAAATTTTGAAACTCAGAGATTCTCAAGGAAAAGATTTCATCACCCACAAAGAAATGGAATATGTCCTAGTTCAACACTTCCTTAACATTGCAAAGTAGCCTCTCTTAGACATGTCTCAGTTTATTAATAAATTCACAAGGTACATCCCCAAGCTGGTAATAAGGGAAGACAATCATAATATCAATAGGCTAGTATCTGAAGATGAGGTCAAGGAATTTATCAACGAGATGCAAAATGGGAAAGATCCTGGCCCGAATGGTTTCAATGTAGACTTTTTCAAAGCATGTTGGAAAACATTCAAACAATACATCCTTAATGCAGTTGAAGACTCAAGAAGATCCAGATTGGTCCTAAAGGCTCTCAATACTTCTTTCATAGCTTTGATTCCAAAGTAGGAAAAAGCCATCACACTAGACAGATTCAAACCCATAGCTTTGTGTAATGTGGTGTACAAAATTATTTCCAAAGTGATCGTTAACAAACTCAAGCCACTTCTTCCAATTCTTATATCAGAGGAGAAAACTGGTTATGTGGAAGGAAGAGATATTCTCAACAATATCATTCAAGCTCATGAGATGGTACACTCTTTGAAAAACAATAGGCAAGTTGGAATTGTCATACAATTTGACCTAGAGAAAGCTTATGACAAGCTAAGCTAGTCTTACATCAGAGAAATGCTGAAAGATTATGGTTTTGACAACAATTGGATTATATGGGTCATGGCCCTTGTATCGACAGCCAATATTTCAATCTTGCTTAATGGATCACCCTCAAGAACATTCATGCATTCTAGGGGTCTAAGGCAAGGAGATCCGCTCTCACCCTTCCTCTTTGTGCTCATGATGGAAGGGCTAGGCAAAGCGATAAAAATGGAAAGTGCTAAGAGAAGAATCCATGTTTTGAAACTCACCACACATGGTGCATCTTCAACTCACCAATAATTTGTGGATGACACCATGCTGCAGGGCATTCCCATAGTCAAGGAAGCCAAAGCTTTTAAACAAATCTTGAATGACTTTGTCACGGCCGCTGGTATAGAGGTAAGCCTTAACAATCAAAAGTTTTCTTTTTTAGCACTCACATTGCTATTCAAAGAAACCTTATGAGAATTCCAGGGTTCCAAAGGGATCGGTTACCCTCTAAGTACCTTGGAATTCCCCTTACAAACAAACCTCTAAGTAGGGGAGTTTGGGAGCCAGTGATTAACAAACTTCAAGATAAGATCTGGAAGTTGACATGTAGATCTTTGAATTTAGGAGGGCGCCTTGTGCTCACAAAAACTATCCTACATGCCATACCCATTTTCATGATGTCATATCTTCCTGTTCCTAAAGGAGTTTGCAAAAGATTAGGAACATCCATAGAGAATGTCTTTGGGGCAAAGGGGAAGAGCAAAAGAAATGGGCTTTGGTAGCTTGGGATAAGCTCTACAAACTTAAGGCCCATGGAGGTTTAGGGCTTCATGAACCTAAAACCCTCAGTAGAGTTTCAGGTGTAAAGCTTTGGTGGAGATGGCTCAAGGATTCTACATCCCCATGGGCAAAGCTTTGGAAAAAAAGAATATGCACAAAATTGGCAGGAGAGAGATTGTATTCGAATGTATGGGCTTATAAAGGGCTCCCACATTTGGAATCTTGCTTGGAAAAATAGAGACATTGTCCAGCAACACAGTTTTTGGGAGATCCGAGATGGGAACTTGGCAAGATTCTGGGAGGATAACTCGCAGCAAGAACCAAACCTATTTAGAGAAGAACTAACTAAACTCAAGAATGACACTGACAACAGAGGTTTATGCATGGTAAGTGATTTATGGGATCAAGTAAGGAACAATGACAAATGGAGAACTTGGAAGGATCTAGCCTATAGGTAAGAGAGCCCTTTGAAAGCTCAGGAAAACTCTCTTGCTATGGACTTAGAACAAAGGACGATTTTTGTTTCATCCTCGTCTGACCAACTAAGATGGGGAAGAAACACAGAAGGTAACTTTAACCTCAAAGAAGCCAAGCAGATAGTCATAGTGTGTGATTACCAATACCCCGATAAGGCATGGAAGGACCTTTGGCAGAACCCGCATTGGATGAAAATAAAGATGTTGATGTGGTTGGTTCAACAAAAGAAAATTCTAACTTGGGAAAATATTCTGAAGAAAGGCCTTGTTGGCCCATCCAAATGCTATCAGTGTGGTACACAAGAGGAGACAATGGAACACTTACTAAATCTTTTCCCTTTCACCTCAACCTTATGGGATTTGGTGGCCTCAGTCTTCAGACAAACTGATAGGGATGGCCTCAGTATTACCAACACTATGAGGAATTGGAGAAGAAACTTCTCAAGCAATATCAACATCACTTGGACTCTGGTTCAAAGCTTGCTAATCTGGGATGTTTGGAAAGAACGCAATGGCAAGATTTTGAAAAGAAAAACTCGCTCAACCCAGAACAGTATTGCACAGATATTAAGACAGCTCAAAGATAAGGTTGGTGCCATGTTAGGGAGACCTCTTGAGGAACTGACTCTACCCCAAGACAAGTGTATACTACTGCAGTTGGGTCTCCAGTCGTAAGTTCCACAGAGCATACACAAGCAGGTAAGCCAGATAAATGTTGATAAAGACTTTTGGCAACCTCCACCTCATGGTTTCTAGAAAGTTAACATAGATGGAGCTTTTAAAAGTAACCCAAGGATGGCTGCGTTTGGTGGGGTCATCAGGGATGAGCAGGGGTGCATAAAGGATATCTTTGATGGTCATCTGGGAATGGCTACAAACAACATGGTGGACCTCATGGCCTTAGAGCAGTGCCTCGAAATACTAATTGAGTCAAATTCTCTCAATGCATTTATTGAAGTTGACTCGAAATTGGTTATTAATGCAGTTGAGTAGATTTGCAATGGAAAATCACCTGAAAAAGCATCCAAACATTGGCAATTTTTGCAGGTCTTTCAGCGCATTCATTCCCACCTACAAACTATGAGACCAGCCAGCCTCATTCATGTGCAAAGAAAATCCAATATGCTAGCTAATCATCTCGCGAATGAAGGAGAGTTGTGCAAAGAAAGTTACACTAGGCATGCATGGGATTCAACACCTTTGTGGAATTTGTGGGAGGATTGTCAAAGAGAGGCAGAAAAATACATGGAAAAATTCCACACCATTAGGTCTGAACAAGAAGAAAGACTAGTGGAAGTTGAATAAGGTGGGGTTGTTAGCCTTTCTTAATTGTTTGATTAAAAAAAAAAGGTGGGGAGGAGGAAGAAGGGAGAAGAAAATTGTGCAAAACAAAGTGTTCCATAGGGGAGAGGCACTTGGTAATGAGCAGGGCTCTTAGTAAGTCACTGGCCATGGATCCTCACTGCCTTTGTAATCATATGGCCATTGGGTGGAAAATTAATTAGAGGATAACCAAAAAAACATACGCGATGCTTTATAGATAAGTTGTTTATTTTCCTCATAAAGTCCGAAAAGGAAATTAAAGACTGTGTAGGTTTTCACTCCGATATCTTGGAGGAACATCAGATCATTAGGGGCTTTATCGTATAGGTTTCGGGTTTTAAAAGCGCACGAAACTTATGTTTCAAACCGGACCCGAACATTCTTTAAACTCTGGCTCACTTTCCTTATCAGGTCCGTGCACAGGGTAAAAGGGACGCTTTTTACCAAAATGCTAGTTTCGTGATCATCGGATCTCACAAGATCTTGGATGGAGATTTTTTGTAAGACTCAAAATGAGGGTTTTGGGTTCTTTCTTGGGTTGTGTAGTTGGTTACCCTTCATAGGGTTAGCCCGTGTTGGTCCTTACATTGTAAGGCCTTGTAAATTATGTAATCTTTCTTTCAATTAATAGAAAGCTCAACTCTTATTTGACCAAAAAAAATTAATCTAATTATTATTATTAAAAAAAGTGTAGAACACAAAAAAAATAGAAAGTTCATAAAATATTTAAATTGACTCAAAAGATAAATAAAAATTAAGGTCTAAAAATCTTACAATAATGAACTATTAGGAAAATAAATCTTATAAAAGATTTAACTCTAGCCAAAATAAAAAAACATTTATTTTAGGTAGAGGTTTGATAAAGAGTGAATGATTGTTTTGATTTCTTTATATGTAGATGATCTAATCACAACAGGGAATGTTGATAATCTCATTAAAGAAATCAAGGAGCACATGTCACAAGTCTATGAGAAGAAAGAAGTTGGAGAGCTACATCAATGTTTGGGTGTGGAAGACTTGAGGGATTCTAGACAAACTTTTCTATCACAAAGTAAGTATCTTAGGAGCTTACTAGAAAACTTTAGAATGGATTAGTACAAAACTACATTAGTACCTTTACAGCAAAATATAAAACTTCAGAATGATGATGGATCTAAGGAGGCAGATGTGACTTTGTATAGACAACTGGTTGGGAGTCTAATCTACTTGACTACAACTAGGCCATATTTGGCTTACTAAGTAAGTGCAGTGCATTGAGCCAGTTTATGTAAAACCAAAAGGTGTTCTAAGGTATCTCCACATAACCTTAGATTTTGGTATTGTTTATAGTGATTCATGTGATGTTAAATTGACAGGGTATTCAGATTCTGATTGGGTTGGAAATGTAGATGACAGATGATCCATAAGAGGCTATGCATTTAGCATTGGATCTCGGTTCATTACATGGAGCAGCAAAAAACATAACACAATATCTTTTTCTTCTACGAAAACTGAATATCAACCTATCTATGCAGCAACATGTTTGTCTTCTACCAAAGCTGAATATCAACCTATCTGTGTAGCAACATGTGAAGCAGTTTAGGTGAGGAGACTTCTCCTTGATGCTGGAGAAGAACAGAAGGTTGCAATAGTGATCAAATGTGACAACCAGAGCTCCATGCTAGTCTATTAGGAACAAGAACAAGCACCCCTAGAGAGACCTACATAAGGTAAATGAAACCATGTAAGCAACATGTGAAGCAGTTTAGGTGAGGAGACTTCTCCTTGATGCTGGAGAAGAACAGAAGGTTGCAATAGTGATCAAATGTGACAACCAGAGCTCCATGCTAGTCTATTAGTAACAAGAACAAGCACCCCTAGAGAGACCTACATAATGTAAATGAAACCATGTAATTCTTATGACTCACAACCATTACTAGTATGTCAAGTTGATGAAATTACACTTAATTTTGTTTTACCATTTTTAATCTCATGCATATCATGACTATGAGAACCACTTTTAATTTCTGTAATAGGCATGGTTAGCTATACTCCTGAACAATCTGAAACCCACTTTAGTTATAACTAGCTATATTCTTAAACCTCTTAAATATGATTCCTAACTAGCTTTTCAGACCTTGTTTCTTTTAGGAAAACTAGAATTGAATCATATATGTATATAAATTTATAAAACATTTAAATTTGTTTCAGCTAAATTCAATAACGCAGATTTACTTTCTCTTTCATAATATTCATAGAATTTTCTTAAAACAGTAGAGAACTTACCTGATCTCTGATACAAACACTGGAACACTGAACTTCTTTCACCACAAGATACTCGGACGACCCAACCTTCGCTAACGAGGATCGCCGGACCCAACTGTTCGCTAAGGAAGATCGCCGGAACAATCCTTTAGCAAAACAAGGCAGCTGATTCTTAAGTAAGCATCTGCACTTTTTGTTTGGATGGGTAAGCCTCACAGCTATTTATATATGTGAGCCTCGTTCCACAGAGCCCAGCGGTTATTAGATTTTTTTTTTTTTGATTTAATTTTGTTATTTTCGAAAAAGTAGTTTTAACGATGTTTATCTGCAATTAAATATTAATAATGTATTCTTTTCTTTTCTTTTAAATTTGATACTGCACTCTTTTTTTGGATGGGTAAGCCTCACAGGTATTTATATGTGTGAGCCGCGTTCCATAAAGCCCCTGTGGTT
>APFE031212423.1:2851-38235 GCA_000404065.3 Pinus taeda | reverse complement strand
TTACCTTGAAGTGTCTTCCCATTAGGTAGGGTTTCCATTTCTTAAGTGCATGTAGTATTGCCAACATTTCCTTCTCATAAATAGCTTTGTGTAAAAACTTTCCCTTGATTGGATGACTTTCAAAAGCAATGGGTCTTTCATCTTGCATCAAAACAACACCAATTCCATTTCTTGAAGCATCATATTCCACAAAAAAGGTTTTTGTGAATTCCATTGTAGCTAAGACTAGTGCTTGGTACATTACCTCTTTAAGATGTTCAAAGGCCTTTGTTGCTTCTGGAGTCCATGAAAATGCATCTTTCTTCAATAATGTTGTTAGAGGTGCTGCTATTCTCCCATAATTCTTAACAATATTGTGAATCCTCGCAGATGCTTTACGGATGTGGGTATTTTTCATTCCTTAATGGATTTAATTTTGCTAGGGTCTACCTTAACTCCTTCATGAGATACAATATGACACAGATATTCCACCTCTTGTACTCCAAAGAAACATTTGGATCTTTTTGCATATAATTTTTTGTCCTCCAATAGTTGTAGCACCCTATCAACATGTTCAACATGATCATTCCAAGACTTGTTGTAGATGAGTATATCATCAAAAAATACTAACACAAATTTTCTAAGGAAGGCTTTGAAAATGAAATTCATCAAACCTTGAAATGTAGAAGGTGCACTAGTAAGGCCAAAAGGCATGACCAAAAATTCATAGTGACCCTCATGAGTTCTAAATGTTGTTTTCGAAATGTCTTTATTCTTCATTTTGATTTAATGATATCCTGAATGAAGATGCAACTTGGTGCAGTAAATTGATCCATGCAATTCATCTAGTAATTCATCAATGACAAGAATGGGAAACTTATCTTTAATAATGAGCTTGTTGAGCTCCCTATAATCCAAACACATGCGCCATGATCCATCCTTCTTATTCACCAATACTACTGGAGCAGAGAAAGAACTTTGGCTAGGTTGAATCATACCAGCCTCTAGCATTTCTACAACCATACATTCAATTTCACTCTTTTGGGCATAGGGATATCAGTACGTCCTGATGTTTGGAGGAACACTTCCTGGAATCAGATGAATAGCATGATCATGATGACAAATAGGTGGGAGACCTTTGGGAGTCTCAAATACCTTGGAATGAATGTTCAATAATTTTTGGACATCTGGAGAAATAGATGATTTCGATGTGGAAACATCTAGCGAACATAATTGTGCAATTACACCTCTTTGTTCCTTTTTTAGAAGCTTTGTCATACCATTAGAGCTGATTATCGTTCCTAGTTTCCCTGCAATACCCCTTAATTCAACTTCCTTTCCTTCCATAGAAAATTTCATGAAAAGTTCTTGAAAATTAAAAGCTATTGTACCCACGGATTGTAGCCATTGGACTCCTAGTACAACATCACCACCTCCCATTGGAATGGAAAGCATTGGGCTAGTCAATACATATTCTCCCATGGATAGCTTGACATTATGGCATTTTCCAGAGCAATTTATTGTTCCTCCATTTGCAATCATCACTTGACACTCTGGTGCTGGATATAGGAAGCAATTCAATTCTTTTGCTACCTTACAATGAATAAAATTGTGGGTGCTTCCTGAATCAATCAAACTATTACCTTTTTCTTCCTGATTTGTCCTTCTATCTTGATGGTTTGAGGAGTGGTAATTCCCACCAATGCATTACAAGATATGGTCGGATTTATTTGTTCTTCATCTATGCTTTGTTCCTGGAGTATATCCTCTTCTTTTGACCTTTCTTGCTCATTTTCTTCTTCCTTTTCACAATCTATGTAGAATAATTTCTTCTCAGCACACTTATGACCCTTAGTGTATTTTCTATCACAACTGTAACAAAGCTCTTTTTCTCTTTTTTCTTCCAATTGTTGTGGTGTCATCCTTATAGGTTGTGGAAGACTAGGGGCAACAACACTTCCGTCTTTATAGTTGTGAGTGGTATGCTTCCTGGTTGCCATAATTTTCCTTTCCATTTTTCTTGCTAACCTGAATGCGTTCTCTAATGAATCAGGTTCCCAAAGGCGAACATCATGTTGGATATTATCCTTTAAAGACCCTATGAACACATCAATCCTATGCTCCTCTGGAATATCTTTTACCCTTATGTTCACTTTTTGGAACTCCTCAATGTGCTCCATTATTGAACCCTTTTGTTTGAGACTTATCAATTGGCTAAAAAAAGTGTTGCTTTTTGTATCCTCATAATGTGCTATCAATTCTTCCGTAAAAATTGCCCAAGTGATAAATTGTTTACGAGAGCAAAGTCATTGATACCATACACTGATTTGGTTGCAAATATAAAGTTACAATACATACCTTTTGTGTGTTTTGCACATTATTGAGATCGAAAAATTGCTCCATCTGTAATATCCATGTTGCGGGATCCTTGCCATCAAACTTCCTCATATCGATTTTTGGAATATGGTGTGTCTTCGATCCAACATTAGAGTCTATGAAATCATGATTAACATTTCCTTTATTCGCGTCATGAGTTTCCTTTACTCCCCCTTCACCATTAGTAAGTATTTCTTGTAGAAAATTTGTCAAATCTGCCTTCAAATCTATCTTCAAATCGTCAATCTTGGCTTCCACGCCCTTTATCTTAGATTCCACGCCATTTATCTTAGCTTATGTTAGCTTTTGTGAGCGTGAAATTTGTTGCACTTGGTCTTGTAATTTTGATATATCATGTAGCATTTCTTCCTCTTCTTCATGATTCATGCTAGAGCTTTCAAGTTGCTTACTAGATGTTTGCATTTTCTTCCCTCAGGGCATCAGTTACTGACAATAATGATCTACTATGCCCTTTGAATTCCTTCAAATTAATTTTTCAAACCAAGCTTAAGTAAAAATTTAAAAAAATCTACACACCTTTTTTCACTTTATAAGAGCTCTATATTTCCTCTAATGTATCTTTGTAATTTCGAATCATCCAGTTTTGAAATTGCAACCTGCAGTAGCCCTCTGTGTCCTCTTTCTGATGCCACCAGTCAGATGCAAATTGTATTCTCCAAGGAAGAGTTATGTCAAATCTCCCATAGTGACCTAATTATAGACTAGTTCAGTAGAGTGAACTTGTACGACGTGCCATGTGTCCTTGTTTCAACCTTTGGCTTTGAAAAATATATAAAAAAAATATAGTCTGTCCTCTTTATGTACCTTATGAAATTTCAATCTGATGCTCAGAGAGAAAGTTACGATGATTTTCCCCAGGTCACCTATTTGGAATGTAATTCAAGAGTCTGCAAAAAGACCAACTTCGTCAGATCATATCTACGTGAATATAGCGTGAAAAGCTCTGAAATTCGAACTTGGGGTTTAGCGCGATTTCTTCTCAAATGGATTTTTTTTTTGCTTCTGAAATGTTGCAGAAAAAAGTTATAGTGAAAATTCCACAATAAGCTATTTGGAGCAGCGAAACCCTAGAATCCAAAGCTCTGATCCCAAATGTTATGAAACTAGCTCACAACAAGATAGAAAATATAGATCAATGCCTTATAACTCAGCCTCTTCGAGGGGGCAACCTCCTTTACATTACACAAATGAATGATTCTTTGATGATTCAAATGACAAAACCTCTTTTCTATATATAGGAGTCTAAGGAGTCACAATATAACCCAGTCGACTTAACAATAATAATATAAAGGCGCAAAAATAACAATAGAGGGATTTTATGGGGCACAGTAATAACAATATGGGGACAATAGAGGCACAACAATATTAATAAGGGTTAAAAATACAATAGTAATGGGGTAATCACTAGTATTATAAGGACCTAACATTTTTACTAAAGTTAGAAGCAATTTTACAAACCCTCTTGGATTCCATGTTGTAAATATTCTTCTTATACATTAGATATATATACCCTATTTTCAATAGGGGAGAGGCCACCTTTGATCAAGAGGATATGATAGAGGATATTTCCCTTGATCTTGAGGTTGTAGGTTATGGATTTTTTTTGTATCATCTCAATCTTTCTCCAAGACTCTCTAGACATACTGCAACCCTAGACTTCACAACCATACAGGATAACAAGGGTGACGAGGGTCTCAAAGAGAAACCATTTGTACTCCAGTTACAAATATCAACAACCTTACAATTCTTTTCAAGTGCATAATAAGCTTTCCAGCCTCCCATAATACTTTTCTCAGTGTTGTAGTTCCAGTTAAGATGATAAGCGATGTCAATACCTAAATATTTATAAGAAGAGACTTGTTCCAAGAAATTTTCATCACAGGCGAAATTTCCATGGATGGTCTTTTTGGATTTAATCATCATCACTTGTCGGTATTAACTACCATACCCATATTGGAGTAATAGCTATGAGGATTCTTAAGTTTCTTGTCCATGTCCTAATGGCTTCTACAAAGAAGAACGATATCATCGACATAGAGGAGAAGAGTGATCATATCACCAGCGAGCCCAGTTCCTTTGCACCTCATCATTTCAAGACACTCCTCTAACATATCCATGTAAATAACAAAAAGTGTAGAGGAAAGTGGACACCATTGATTAACCTTGATATTGCATTTAATATCTTTAGAGCACCCTTTAGTGGTTTTAATCTTGGCAATAACCATATCGTAGAGGTGATCACAAAAATATTCAACTCTGGGGGAATGATGACCTCATCAAGCATGTTCCAAAGCTTATCCCAGGGAACAATGTTAAAGGATTTCTAATGTCCAGAAAGCAACAAAATATATCACCTTTACTCTTGCAACATTTCTTGGAAATGATGTTGAGAGTGACAAGATGGTCGATAGTAAAATGGTCTCTCCTAAAACCATATTTCCCTTTAGCTCTTTTATCATGGCTACCAAGCCAATCTCTATCTTATTTTCCAAAATGAGACCATAAAGCTTAGCTAAGATGTGGCTAGTCATAATGGTCTTGTAATTAGCGGGAACAATTTTGTCCCCATTCTTGAAGATATGCACAATAAGGCTTTGCATCCAAGGCTTACAGAAGCAAAGTTTTATAGCCAAATTGAGAAACTTATGAAGATGAGGAATAAGGATAGATCTTCCCAACTTTAAGATCTCGGCTTGGTATCCTTCAATGTCTTTACCTTTCCCCTGGCGAGCTTATTGATACTAGATTCAACATCTTCAAGATAAAAGATATCTTCCTTAATAGGGGTGTTAACAATGTTGTTTATGGTGTCTCAAGAGTCATACAACTTCTTAAGATAGATTTCCCACTTTTATAAGAGGATCGATTGATTATCTTTAGATTTGATAAAAAGACCATTCCACCAAAAATTTATGGGTGCAACTTTAGTGAGGAGAAGAAGATGCTCTTGTTTCTTATTAATATATGACTGCTTATTCTCTTTAATGAGGGATTTGTATATACTAATATTTCGGAGCTTTGCATTTTGGTTAGGAGTGTCATGAATAGTTTTCTTGGAACTCTTGCAATCCTTGTCATACCAAGGATTGGAATTTCTATTGATATTATTATATGATGATACAGGGTCATGAGACTTGGAGGGAAAATATTCAAACTTATTCCAAAAAAACAAAAAAATCTACAAACAAAGGAGTGGGATTCTTTAGCCATCAGTTTCCATGTTTTTCTAGTTTAGCATAGAGATAGAATTTAGGAATAAATCATGTTGTAATAAATGTTAATAGTTAGGCTATAATGGAGGTTCTCGAGGAGAATACCTTGCTGAACTAATAGGATTAGTTAAGCAAAGTTGAGGTTCTCAAGGAGGATGTGTCGCAAAACTGATAGTTGTATTAAATAACGCCCCTGTTTTAGGAACTGGTTGTTAACATGAACCAATACATATGTAAGTTTAATGTTATTGTAATGGGATTTTGACTGCATGCCTTTGTCCCATATTTTTCAAAGGAAGAGGGGTGTTTTCTCTGTGTATTGGTTGATCCCGGAGGTGCAGTGACCTCCGAAAGCCTTTCTGTGCATAAAAACAGTATTTTCCTATTAATTGGTATTTGCATGTTAATTGGTATTTAAGTGTGTATTGGTTTCATTACTTTTCTTCTGAGTCATAATGACAATGATTTGGCCTTATTTTTTCCAACTAACACATTGGCTAAATCCTTTGGAGTGCGTTTCCTTTATATTGGAAAGCCCTGGTTCTTTATTTGTATTATAGAGTTCTACAGGCAAAACTGTGTTTTACACAAGAAAACCGTGATAAGACTTAGCCAGAATGGAGTTTTTGACCTGAAATCTTATCATATCTGCCTTATACCCATATCGGGTCCAAACCAATATCGCATCGCAAAACTATAGTGGAGAGGATCTAACTCTTTAAAGTGCCGAAGTCCAAAGTAGCGATACCTCGAACCCAAAATATTATAGGGAGGCTTTGATAGCTTATCGGGTCCGCGAGTGTTATCGCATCGCAAGTCACAATGGGAGCTCTTAGCGAGGTGTATTGGAATCGCCGATAGTGATTGTTGATAGGCCACGTGTGTTATAGCTCCAAATCTCACTATTGATGTTTGTGATGCTACACTCATGGCCTAGGGAAACCCCTCCTTCCAGACCTGGTCCAAAAACTTAAAAAACAGTGTTTTACTCCCTATACATGACATTGCTCTGAGCTAAACCTGTATGTATGCAGGTCTTTGTATACCCATTCCATGTATATGTCATAAAACACTTAAGAAAATTAAATCTCCTTAATTTTGGTTGGAGATCATGGTTTTACCTGTTGATTACATATTAGTGCCCATGGCCCAACTATTCTCAGCTAATTCCCAACTAAAAAACTACTTTGGGAGAAGTACAAAAAGGCTTCAATGGGAAGGCCTAAAGGAGGAGAGAATAGAGAGAAAAATCACTCTGTTGAGATTATCCCTTATTAGATTTGAAGATCCCCGTGCTTCCAGCACTTCCCCCATTACAGGAAACCCTTGTTTCTTTGAGTTATGATGTATTTTCACTAGTTGAGCTATCCTTGTGTGAGTCATGGAAGGAACCTTTTGAAGACTTGGGATTGGACGGATCTGGAGGACAGTTCCGCTTGGAGCCAACGAGAGGAAGATTCAGGTGATATCATTCCTTACTTTTTTTAGTTATCTGCAATAAAGAAACACTTGTCTTGTTCCCGAAATCAATCTTCTTCATGCTTATGATGTTGTTGTTATGGTTTGCATATGAATCCTTGTTTCAATTGTATAACTAACTACCTTTCAATATGTTATGAAGTTGATTTCTCTATGATGCTTGGTCCATATACTCATATTCTTCTTTGAATTTATTGTTTTGTAGGTTTAAAGATCGAAAGGAACTCCAAGAGAGTTTGGACCCTCGTTGGATCTACCTAAACGAAGGACCCTCAGGTGCACCTCTCTTCACATAGTTTGCTTATTTTAGTATCATGACTGTGTGGAATGCTTTTTTTTACTGTAGATGACCCCCACTTTGCTAGGGTGTTGACCCAAAACCCTAGGGGACTTTGTCCCTCAACAGAATTGGCGACTCCACTAGGGACAACAATATTGTTGTTCCTAGTTTGGGTTAATTTAAGCCAATTAGGGCTCAACCTTTGATTTTCTTGCTATAACTGAGTTGTTTGTTCTAATAAGAACTCAGACTTTAAGTCTGAATAGTTTCTTTAGATCCCTTTATTGATTTTTCTTATGAACTGTTATATACGCAGTTTTGTTAGGTTAAAGACACGTATGTACACAAGTTTCCCCATATGAACCTACGTATACGCAGGTTTCTTTGCGTTGAACCGTGTATACACGCAACTGTGTATTGACACAGTTGCATATACCATAATTTTCCAAGATTTTGTCAAATCTTTTTATTTTTGAAAATTTGTTTGTTGATATTGGTGCTTCCTGAGCATTCAAGTTTGGTTGTGAGTCTATGTTTTTACACCAAGTTTCTGGTTTCGAATTCTCTTCGTTTGTGGAATGTTTTGGTCTTGTTTTGTTTTGTTGCCAGTGTCATCATTTGTGTTTGAGCACACGAGATTTTTCTCTGAGAGTATTTGTTGTTCTGGTCTTCCAAGGAAAAAAGATTGGTCTCAATATTTGTGACAAACTTTATCTTTGTGATCTTCTTGTTTTGTGTCAAAACTGTATCTTGTGGCCATTTGTTTTTCTTGCTTTTTGAAAGTTGTTGAGTGACGATTTTGAGATTTTTCTTTCTTGATCTTTTGATCATCGTCACCAAGCTCTTTTTGCTGCTTTTTGGTCATTAAAAGCATCTTGAAACACCTATTTTATTGAGTTTTTACCCATTTTGAGTTGATAACTTGCAAAGTGTTTTTGTTGCCTATTCTTCGGTCTCAAAGTTTTCAATAGTATTTGGAGCACTTTTGAAAACTCAATTTTTGTTTTTTCTTTTGGAGAAAACTTCTTGAAAACTTGGTTTTTGCTTTCTTTGGCCTTGTTTTGATTTGGTTTCTTTTTGCGAGTGAAAGTGCATTTTTGTATGTCTTGAGATTTGTTTTTAGTGTTTGGACGAAAATGAGCATTACCAACTTATATTCTATCTAAACATCTTAAGTGGCTAATTAGAAGAGATAAACAAGTTACTTTCATTCTTTGCTTTAGAGTAGTCTTAAGTTTTTGCATCAGGATATATTCATTGCATTAGGATAGTTTATGCATCTTTTATGGCATCCATAGTTTTGTTAACTTTTGTGAGTTTGAAGCTTGTTAAAAGAAAAGAAAAGAAAAATTTATTTCTTTCTTAGAAGTTCCTTAGAACTTGGTATAAATTTCTTTCATCGAAGAACAAAATGAGTGCATCTACATATAGTTTGGGTTTTATTAATTTATTTTGCATCAAAAAACACCACAAGTTACATTTCCTCTTATCCTTTAACTTAAGAACAACCCATTTAAAAACAAGCACTAATTAAAATATACTAGAACTTTTTATATTGTAAATTTAGAAACACCAACGATTTTTAGGATATTTTATGGCCTTCGATTAGGTGTGTGGAGAGAAAACTCTCAAAGGCCACTTTAGACTGTCAAACATAGAAGTATGAATAACGAGTGCAAATCCAATAGCATTAGGGAGACCGGGAAAGATCTAGATCTGAGAGTTAAGAACGAGGGTTTTTGAAGATAAGGAAGAGAGATAACTCCTCTCCTACTTGTCGAATCTTACCTCAAGACTTTTCTGCTTGGCTTCTAACACGAGTTGGTAACCTTAGTTGCTTCTCCTAGGGATCTACACAAGTGGCTACGGAGAGGAATCCCGTGGCACCTAAGGTCGAAGTTGTATCACTATTAGCAGTACTTCTGGAGGGCACCCTTACAAAGCTTAGGTACTTACACTAGCATAGGCTATTATTAGGAGGTCAGCGTAACTTCCTCTGTTACCTTCGCTGGTAGGACTAGGCTGTCATTATCCCAGACTATCTTAGGAAGGCCCCTTACTGCACTTTCCCATATTTTAGTGTCTGGTACTCATTACCTGGAGCGGAAATACTTGAAAGTTGTTTGACTAGTTGACATCTTTTAAGGACTTTTTAGTGTGTGCTCGGTTCTCTTAGTTGGCCTAGATTTTTTTTTTTTTTGAGTCTTTAATTAGATCTTAATAAAAAATTCAAAGTGGCTGACCGATCACCTAGACGGTCTCAAAGACTTTGTTGTCTTTCATCACCAAGTTTAGAGCCTTCTCCTAGAACGCGCGAAGGTAATACTGCCAGTGGGTTTCATCCTGTGGAAGCTGATGCATCGGGGATTGATCCTCCCCCCAGGACATTAGTGTTCAAGATAGGCTTGGTACTTCCACAAAACTACAGAAGAACACCCCAGTTCTTTCTTGAGTTCTCTTTTAATCAAAAGATAAAATTGACGTAGAAGAACTCCCAAAGTCATTAGCAGCTCCAAATTCTCCTCTACCTTCTAGTCATCCAGACATATTACAATACATTGGGACTCCTATGCATAGACCGTCAAGTCCAGGTCATATTACGTGCTTACCTTCGATGACCACCACTGGAAGCATGGCTTCTACCACAAGTGCTACAACTATGCAGACTCCAACATGAGTACAATGGGGAGGAACTACTTCCATCCCCTCTGCATCTTTATTTGGGTCTTTTGCTAGAAAATCCTTTGTTGGGTCTACCTCCATTCCTTTTATGAGTGGAAATTTCCAAGCCAATGCATCTAGTTCTGGGTTGTTCCTGTTTGGCACCCATTCACAAGGTATTTCATTAGTTCCATTTAGTGCCTCCACATCCATGATGGGTGGGTCAGCTTCATTTTAGGGTTTTCCTTTTGGAAGTGGTCATATACCACATTCCAACTTGACGATAGAATCTATGCCTTTTTCTTCTACAGGACAAGGCAGCAACCCCTTTCAAGGTTGGATTAACCCTGCGGTTAGTGGCATAGGAACTAGGAATCCATTTTTCGGCCAACAAGGGAATAGGTCGTATTCCATAGTTGGTTTGTTTTGAATTATTCCTCCCTTAGCTTATGCTTGGAATCCTTATCAAGAGTTATCAACTCCTTATAATGCTTTAGGAGGGAGCTTCACTAGTTATGGAGCTTTTTCGGCCGGAGTTGGTCAAACTCCGAGTTCTGTTGGATCACAAGGTTCAACTTTTAGTTCAGCTGGTTCTGCTAGTTACTTCATGCAGCCTAGTGCCTTACAAAATCCAAGCTAATATTTTCTAGACTTTGGGAACTCCGCCCAATCTAGGTGGAACCCCCAAGGCCCTCCTAGGCTTCCTTTTCTAGCAACACTGAATTTTCTCGATCTCACAAAATTGAGAAATGATCCAATCAAATATAATCTGGCCTAGCCTCTGGTTTGATCCAAACTCCCATCGGACATTCCAAAGTTCGAGGGGAAGGGTGTTGAAGACCCAGGTGACCATGTAACCACCCTTCTATTTCTGGTGCTCATCAAACTCCCTCATCAGTGACTCAGTTAGGTTGAGAATTTTCAACACACCTTAACTAGCAATGTGGCCAAGTGGTATATAGAGTTTCGCGGGGGTAGCTTTACATCTTTGCCAATTTGGCTAACATTTTCCTAAATCATTTCTAGTTGCCCATCCATTATGATGTCGGAACTGAACTTCTGGGCAATTTCCGTCAGGATACGACAACTCACATTTCTAATCATATTCAAGAATGGAGACAGAGAAAGAGGCTCGTTAAAGCTAAAGTTCCTCTTGAATACCGTCTCGAATGGTTTTTGAAATCCTTACAACCTAAGATCTCTAGGGATGTCTCTATGTTTAGAGTCTATTCTGAAGAGCAAGCTATTTTTAGGCCCCAGTAGTTAGAATTGATTTACTGTTAGTCTAGGATTCTACAGAAAATCTTTCCTGGTGCTCCTAGGACTAAGGTTGATATAGCCAAGCCGAAGCCAAGTCCCCATGTGGATGGTATCATTGGATCCATAGACACCAATGCGGTGAACCTGTTGAGCCAATTGCAACAGTTGACTTTACAAACTGCTCCTACCAGTTAGGTCAAATCGTATAACCCTTCGTCTTCTCAACCCTCTTCAGTTAATGTCATCCAATCTTCCAACCCCAAAGGAAATCAAAATTTCAATGGGAAAAAGAAAGGACGAGCTAAGAGAAAGAGTCAAGATGGGAAGATTGATGCAAATAAACTTGGAAATAATGTTGGTGGTGGTGGAAATGAGTCTAGAAAGAAAGTCAATTTTCCATGCAAGCTATGCAGTGGAGACCATATAACTCATCTCTGCCCAAAACTTCTAGACACTCAATGCTTGTCAGGGTAGCAAGGGACTTCTAGCTCTCAAGTTGTGTTAACCAACCCTTTTCCCCAAGGGTAGCAGATGCTTGTTGGTGCAAATTCAAATCTTGGTACCTTTGTAGGGGGCAACTAGGAAGGGGATAAATCATCAAATGTTTTCATGATGGGTTCCCACACTAATGTGGCCACTCAGTCATGTGATTACGGTGAAACTAAAACATTCAAGGAAAAATATGCTCACGGAACTACCGACCTTCATATTGGGCGACCCTCTGTCGAGACTATACCTCGGATACCAAAAGGTTCTGCTAAATGCACGACTATCAACCCTAATGTTAGGGAATCCCAGAATTACTCCATTGTTGAGGATCTCGCTCAGAGTCCATGTGTTATGTCCGCTTTAGAGGTTCTCTAGTCATGTCTTGCTCAAAGAAGTGCCTTGCTTTCGGCAATGGGGGTAGTGGATACAAATAATTCTTTAGCTCTCACTTTCGATATGCATAATGTCAAAAAGAGGCTTCCTCATCATATGGCTTTCCAGATAAAGTCTGCTTAATGGAAAATTAATATTTTTCAGACAGTTATAGATGAGGGATTTTCGATGTGTGTCATGTCTATGTCATGTTGGAAGGCCATTGGATGGCCTTCGGTTGTTCCTTCACCTATCCTCTTGAGAGTGTTTGATGGTCATTCTCATAGGCCATACAGGATTATCCCAACCTTTCTTATATGTGTTGGAGGAAAATTCGTTAATATCGAAGCAGAAGTCATTGATGGTAACCTAGATTACAATCTCCTCTTAGGAAGGAACTGGATATACGAAATGGATGTGGTTGTTTCAACTTTGTTTCATGTCATTTTCTTTCCTCATGAGGGGAAAATTGTTAAGGTTGATCAATTGGATTATTCTCTAGTCGATCCTCGAGCAACTTTAGACTCTACTGTTTCCTTAGTGGATAACCCCCGCCCACCTACTGAGAATCTAGGAGTTGGGATGGACTCTTCATTGATGGGTACTTTTGATCTTCCCCCTCCTATAGCTAGAATAGATACAAATTCATCCTCCAAGGAGCTTGTATGGAAAGAGTTTATTCAAACTCACTATTTTTTAGATCCTGGGACCTTACCTTCTTTTGTGACCACATCAGATGAAGGGATAGTGGGTGGAAGAGAATCTCCTACATCTATAGTAGAGCTTGGATATGAATTTATCACACTCTACAGACGACCATCTCACTCCTTCTTCATAAAAAGAGTTAGATGGTGATGTGGCTCATTCTTCGACCCTTGATTCCACTTCTACTTTGGATTGCTTGGATATTGTTTTTCCATCTAACGAAGAAATATTTGAAGTAATGACACTTGTAGATTGACCATTGGAAGATTTACATCATCGTTTATATCTACGTCCTCCTTTGCATGAAGTCGAGTCTAGGTCCTCCAATTTTCCTACTAACGATGTTTGTATGGTTCCTTTGGATCCAAGACAATTTTCTGCTGAAGGTAATATATTGATTGGTTCGATGATTGTACCTATAAACATCTCTAGGAGCAAGTTGGTAGAGCCCCCTGATGGGCTCTACCTTAAGAAGTACTTTTCTTAGTAGTTAGGCAATGGCTTCGTTGTATATTTTGTATTTTTTTACATATCTCATCGGGAGTTTTTGAAATCAACACTTTTTTATATGTTGTGGCAGGTGTCGATGAATGACCTGATCTATTTTGGATTTGCCGATGGTGCTAGTTAGCACACTTAGAACATCGCTTCCATAGCTTGAGTGATCTACTATCCAACTGGTCAGTTGATGGTGTCAATGGGAGTATGCATTGGTCCTCCATCAAATAATATAGCTAAGTATACTGTTGTCTTTAATCTACTATCTAAAGCTATTTCTTACTGAATTGGTTCGTTAGTAGTATATCTTGATTCACAGCTGATAGTGTCTCAATTAAACAACATTTATTAGGTTAGGTATCCATGTTTATATCGCCAATATTTAAGAGTGAGGTTGTTGCAAAGATCATTTACTTATATTAATTATTTGCATATTCCAAGATCCCATAATTGGTTAGCAGATTCTATCACTAATAAAGCTTTAGACTGGCACATCATTCATTCATCACAATAAAATCAAGCATCAAAAAGTCGAAACTGTATCTATATATATATATATATATATATATATATATCATAAAATATCTAGAGTGTACATAAATGTGTCCAAAATAATATGCAAAAATTGGGACTCAAATGCCCATAATCATGTCCAGTACATCTAATGCCTCAGCTCAAGATGAGCTGCTAAATATGCGACTACTGTTTGGGCCACACACCTAAGAGTCTGAACCTAGTCCCATAGCATGCCAACCACGTGACACTACATATCTATAGGGAGATCCTCTACAGCCTCCATCGGTACTCTGTGAGTTAATCTCACCAAGTGTTGTTGAACTGTGTGTAGAAGTCGCTTTGTATTGGCAGCTGCCTCTTCGGCACCTCAGTTGTGACGTCCATGCTATGGGAATCCATCTGGTCGTACTGGCCCAATATCTGGAACATGATCATCATATTAGTCATTTGAATTCTATCAAAAAATATTTTTCAAAGTTCATTTTAATATTTGAAAAATCATAAAAATCGTAAGTCATAAAATCAAAAACATTTGTTCCCTATATTGCCCCATGTTGTGCTGGTGGTAAAGCTAGATCAGGATCTCCTTGGAAGTCCAAGCTGGAATAGGGGTAATCATCCACTGCGATGATCTACTACTCCCACCAGGAGAAGAAGTCACTATTGAAAGTAGTCCATGGAACATCCCCACCTCCTAGTCATTTCATTAGGTTAGCCCACATGCCCATCCATGGATCTTGCGGGCTGCTAAACGAACTTATACTCTAGGGCAGAGTGCTAGGACCCTCTCAAAGAAGAAAGAGCAAAAAATTGTTCCACACCCAAATTTTTTGGTCTGGCCCTTTTTTATAGATGTTAATTGGCTCTTCAAGTTGGTGAGAAGAGGAGTAAACCAATCAAATACTGTGGTGAGACAGTCTATTGCCAAGCTCATGGTAAGACATGAAGCCTAGTGTAAGGAAGTTGATCCGTTCACTCTGGCTATAGTGAATAGGATGATCCTCAATGATAAACTCTCTATGTGCTTAATTGGAATTTGGCTTCCAATATTTTCTAGATGACCCAGGCAATGTATATGCACATAGTCCTCGATAGAGAGGCTACCTTGTGATTTGCCTATAGAATGTACTACCTCTTCCCTTCGGGAAAGGCCTTGATGAAATAAATATCCATAATCTATATCTTTAATGGAATTTGATTGATCATGAATGAGTCATCCTTGATGCTCTAGTAGTGAATGAGCATTTTGAGCAAGTGAGTGTTTTATTTCATGTTTGGCATTTTGAAGAACTTTAGCAAACTGCATCCTCTTAAGGTATCCAAGGCCTGAGGATCGTTCATAACCTCATCATCCAATGTGGCATGCTCTCTTTCCCTCTAAGTGACTGGCATCCTGAGGAAAAAACAAGTTTGGACCGTCAGTTTTTTGTTTTGAAGTTTTCACTGTGTATATGTGGGTTCGTTTCATACACAGTCGTGTCTAGGGTCTGCGTATATGCAGGTTGCATATAGCCAACCCGCGTATACGCCGAGACAGATTTTTTAACATAAATTCAATGGTGAAAATTCAATTAAATTTTTTAAAACCAATCACAAATGAATGCAAGATGGGTTTAAGGGTCACCTGGTGATTTTGGGAAGGTTTGAATAGTCGAATTCAACAAATGGTAAAGCTTGCTTCTTTTTCTTCACTCCTTGTGCTCTCAAGTGAATCAAAAAACTATTTTATAAGCTTTGAAAATGTCAATTTTTTTCAAAATTTGATTTTATTTTGTCTCATGTAACTTTTAACTTGGGAGCTTGGAATGTCGAGAATGCTTTGATTTTCAGGACATTTTGGATACTTTTTTGACAATTTTGAGACGGTACCATGACTGCTAACCCATCATGGCAGGTATCATTTTCTTATTGGCATATAGGTTAGGGAAGCCATTTTTCCATTTCATTATGCATACTAGCCTCTATTTGTCAATACACTTGCCATAGGGTCGATCCCATCATGTTATGGTTCATAAGACATCTTTACTCATCAATTTTTAAATCATGGCATGATGGTAAGCCATCCTTTTCATGGGCATCGTAGTTAGCACCTCACTGACATTTTTTGCCAATGTTGCTTTGATTTGAGTAGGCTGGGGAGTCCTCTATAGTCCCGCCATGACTTAGACAATGAAGACTCATTCCCCTTTTCTTCTTCTCTTCATTTTGGCCTTATACCCTATAGGCTCCTTCGTATTAAGTTGTACGACTGCATTACATTTTAACTATTTGGACCTTTTGGCCTTGAGTCGGTTTCACTTGCACTCACTTTTAAGCCAAATTTTGACCATGACGTCTACAAAATCAAACTTTCATCCCCTTGACTTCTGCAACTTGACACACCCTGACTCGTGGAAGGAACATACCTTTGAGTGCCTTTGACCAGCTTTCACCTCCTTGCATTGAGCATAGGATTGTTCCAATCCCAAGAACTAGATCATTTGTTTCACCAACTCTCGTTCTTTCCACTATACTATAGCATTCTTTTATTCTTTTTCCAGCTTAAATAAAAAGACAAAAAAATTATATATTCAAAAAAGAGTGGGAATGGGACAATATTTCCATTTATTGTTGGCAGCTAGAGTCAGTGGTGTCACCCTTGAACAAAGCACTCAAAACAAAGTCTCCTCCATTTGGGTGGGATTTAGTTTGACTTAGGTATGCCTTAACCTTGTTATTGAGTCAGTTCTCCCCTGATTGGTTATCTCTTCCAATCATATGGAGGGTTCGTTCGTGCCTCTTGCATGACAAACTTATACAGAGTCATCATCTGTTGCCACATAGTCACATTGAGTTGTGCTTTTGTTCAAGGGAAGTTAGCCTGAGTCGGCTTCCTTGCGGTGTCTCTTGACTCATTTTTTAGTCATCCATCCCTGGTTGTCAGTGTCTTATCTATCATCACATCAGTTGTATTGGTCGTTTACTCGTGCCAGTTTGAGAAGGTATCGATTGACTTCTTGCTGGAGGGTCTTGTCCTTATCGACAATGACATCTTGCTCTGAGGACAAGCCTAGAGCTGCACCCTGGCCCTATTTTCATTATTGATAGGTCACCTTGTGCTTAGCATCAATCAGTATCATGGGTCTTTGACGGAGTGGTTTCCCTTGTGTTCGACATTACCTTACACTATCACACATTGGGATTCATGCAGTACCTTGGTTTCCATTTGACCCTATTGGTGGATACCTCGACTCTACGTCAGCTTTCATTATTGGTTGGTTCAAAGGGTTTCTATCATTGCTAGCCACATCTTTTGTACATCGGAAACATGCTTCGGTTGGTTTACTACATCTTTTTCATCTTATTCCTTCCACATTATTGGCCTACAAGTTACACTCGTGCTAGATTGATGAAGGATGCCTTAATGCCTTCCTTCTAGTGGATCTTTCCCTATCAACTATGACTCAATGGTCTGGGGCAAAGATCTAGAGTCCATTTGGCAGTAACTTTGGTTTTGTAGTCATTAGTGGAAGATCCTTCACTATCGATAGTGGGAAACCATCATTGTCTCCTGATCGATAGATTTTTATAGGTGTTCAACTCTAGCTCATCTATTCACACTTGTTAGATTGTACTGGGTACCTTGACTCTCATTATCATTATCCGTGAGTAGTCTCACATTTTTTAATGGTATACATCAATGGCTGGTAATAAAATGATTTCACACATGGTCGACTTCAGATCATTCATTCCCATTATGTAGAAATGTACCACGGAAGTCGGTGAAGAGCTCAAGTTACATCAGCATTCATTGGTTCACTTGACAGTTGCTCCTATTGCTGCTAGTTGTTACCACTCCACCTTATATGTTGCAATCATTCATGGTGACATTTTATATGTTGGCACCTGATTCTGCAGTGTAGTACAATCTTATTCTATCATGTTCATTTGGTACTTTTGGGATTAGTCTTTGATATCAGTGATCAAATTCATCCTTCAGCATCATTGACATTCTTCTATGTGATATTTAGACATGTACTTTGTTCGATCGTGATCAGATGATCCATTATGTATTTTTCAGCCTTATATACTTGTACACTTAGTGGATCTGCTTGTACTTGATATGCAGACATGCTTTACTTTCTCTGAGCATGGGCATGCCCACCTCAGACATTGTTTCTTTCTGATTTCCTTTTGTGGCTTGGCAGGTTGAACTCTTGGGAAGTCCTTCTCAGTTTTTGACATGTTTCCATTCCATGTACATACTTAATACATGTTGGCCATCATGTACCCCTTCTGACCTCATATATTAGGGGGCATCTATTATAGCTCAAAATTTTACTCTTAATATTTATGATGCTACACTCATGGCCTAGGGCAACCCCTCCTTCCAAACCTGGTCCAAATACTTAAAAAATAGTGTTTTACTCCCTATATGTGACATTTCCCTGAGCTAAACATGTGTGTACGCGCGCCTATGTATACCCAACCCACATATATGTATTAAAACACTTAAAAAAATCAAATCTCCTTAATGTCAAGCAAGGATCATACGTTTTACCTGTTGATTACCTATTAGTGCATGTACCCAACTATTCCTAACTAATTCCCAATTAAAAAACTACTTTGGGAGAAGTATAAAAAGCCTCAATGAGAAGGCCTAAAGGAAGAGAGAATGGATAGAAAAATCACTATGTTGAGATTATCCCTGATCAAGTCTAAAGATCCTTGTGCTTCCAGTACTTCCCCCATTACAGGAAACCCTTGTTTCCTTGAGTTATGATGTCTTTTCACTAGTTGAGATATCCTTGTGTGAGTCATGGAAGGAGCCTTTTGAAGACTTGGGATTGGACGGATCTGGAGGACGGTTCCGCTTGGAGCCAACGAGAGGAAGATTTAGGTGATATCACCCTTAATTTTTTTAGTTATCTGCAATAAAGAAACACTTATCTTGTTCCCGAAATCAATCTTCTTCATGCTTATGATGTTGTTGTTATGGTTTGCATATGAATCCTTGTTTCAATTGTATAAGTAACTACCTTTCAATATGTTATGAAGTTGATTTCTATATGATGCTTGGTCCATATAATGCTATGCTTCTTTGAATTGATTGTTTTACAGGTTTAAGGATCGAAAGGAACTCCAAGAGGGTTTGGACCCTGGCTGGATCTACCCAAATGAAGGACCCCCAAGTGCACCTCTCTTCCCATAGTTTGCTTATTTTAGTATCATGGTTGTGTGGAATTCTTGTTTTTTTACTGTATATGACCCCCGCTCTACTAGCGCATTGACCCAAAACCCTAGAGGACTTTGTCCCTCAAAAACGTGTCATCGCATCTGAGGCATAATGTTGTGTTCCTATCCTTTGGGAACTACCGATAGCAATTGCGATAGTGTATAATGTTTTTCCCTTGGAAAAAACCCATCGATAGTGTATCTCTGTGTATGGATGATTTCCTTTGTAAAAGCCCGCCCATAGTGTATTTCATGTGAAATAGCATTATGGTAGTGAAACTCCGTCGATAGTGCATATCCGTCTAAAATCACATTATGGTTGTGTGAGACCGCCAATAGTGTATTTTATGCACAATCGTGCTAATTCCACCCAAAAGCCCTTTGATAGTGTATTTGATAATTCCTATAGAATTATAGTCCCGATAGAGGAAAGAGGCCCTATGATATAAATTGTGCCTGATAACAAGGGCTAGGGTGATTAAAGGAGAAAGAGTGGCGATTTGAAGAAAAAGGGGAATGTTTATAAAAATCAGTTTAGAAATAGATGACTCATACTCCAGTGAGAGGAGAAGAAGGAATTCCATTAGACTTAGAAGAAATTGTTTCAGGACTTGCCAGATTGTCTATATCGCCTGCATCGAGGCCACCATTAGTGGTATCAGAGCAACCTTTTAACACTAAATTGAATCTCAGAAGCAGAAGAAGGAAGGCTAATAGGGCTTTTAGAGTTGGAACAAGACGAGGATGTGGTAGAAGAGGACGACCAGTTGCAAATGCTGAGGTCATGGAAGTTGTGCAACAAATGCAAGCAATATTAGAGGCATTAAAAACAGAGAAATATAGATGATGGGGATGTTAGTGAGGCTAAGGTTGAAGCTGAAGAAGAGGAGGAAGCTATAGTAGTTACTCCTGAGATGAGATTCTTCCAGTCAGTGTTGAGATTCACAGCTAGGCCAAAGGCTGAGGTTTCAATATATGAAGGAGGACTGAATCCAGAAGAATTGATAGACTCGATAATGGCATGGAGAAATTCTTTGACTATGAAGAAACAGAAGAGGAGAAGAAAGTGAATTTTGATGTCACCAAGATAAAAGGCCATGCAATGCTTTTGTGGGATGGAGTGCAGGTAGAAAGAAAGAGACTTGGCAAGCAACCTATCAAGAATTGGAGTAGGATGGGAGCAAAGCTAAGAGGTAAGTTTCTACGAAGTAATTATCAAAAAACCTTGTTCAAACAGATGCAAAATCTTAGATAGAGGTCTATGACAGTGAAAGAGTACACAGAGGAATTCTATAAGGTATGCATAAGAGCTGGACAAACTCAAGATACATATGAGAAGGAGGCTAGATATGTGAATGGTCTTAGGATGGACATTCAAGATGAGACAAGTATGTTATCTCCTAAAACAGTAGAGGAAGCTTATCAGATGGTACTGAAAGATGAAGAAAATCTCATGAGGAAGTAGTATGCCAGAGGGTGTTGGGTAGCGGAGGTCCCGCGTAATAGTTTTGAGGCCAAAAGCCTATAATTTAGGGTAAAAATATTGTAAAACTCCAAAATATGCAGAGCGCGAAATGTAAAAGGTCAAGTCAAAGGGTTGTCCGCCCAAGAAATAATATAGAATAATAGGAAGTAGGTCGGTCCACAGACCATAGGAAGGTATAAATAGAGTGAGGCTCTATGGGTGGAAGGTAGCTTTTTGGTATGTAATCTTGGATCTGATATGTAATTGGTTGGTGAGAAGAAAAGTCTTGAAGTGTCTGTAAGTTCGAGTCGAGGGTATTGGGTAGTAGATAGAGGCTCCACAGTTGTGTGCACAGAGGCTTGGAAGAGTCTACAACTGTGTGCATGGACCCCTGCAGCTAAGTGCATAGGACGGATCTAGATGTATTAGTGAAGAAATTGATAAAGATAAGTTAATTATGAAATTCTATGTTAAATCTAAATTATCGTAGATCTGGCTAATGTATGGTTAATATAACTATTTGATCTATGCACATATGCTTATGTTATGAATATATGTGAATCTGTATCTATTCTAAGTGCAGGAACTGGTTAATTCTGATAAATGTTTACTTAAAGACCATAAAAAGTAGATTGAATCTATAAACAACGTAATAAAAAGTATTAAGGAGTATTCCGAGACTGGATTTGCATGAAGCAGAGTGGATGGAAGCCATGGAATGGTGCACAAAACCTCCAGACCACATCAAGACCTCCCAAGGGTGTCGAAACTTGGTTCTAGCACCCTCCCCTGCTACCTCGGGTGAGACCTCAGTTTGCGCTCCGCGGGCTGTTGCCAAAAGGGCTAGTAGCTACAGGATTTGTTGGGCTAAATAACTCTTCTAAACCTAGGTTAAGCCCCTATAAGCCAAAAAATGGTTCTATTGATGGGACTGGATTCTGCCTAATGGGTGTTTGATGTGGAACGTAGGGACTCTATTGAGAAATAATTGAAGGATCGAAGGGACTGAGAGCAATAGTAGTTCATAGTACATTCATGAGGTTGATAATGATGAGTGTGATCTAACTACTGGTATTTAAAGGAGTAGGAAGAAAAGTTCCAGAACAATTTTGGTTCATGTTAACATCGGTATGGAACACACACAAAATTATGGATAATAATATCAAAAAGGCTACCTTGGTTAGCGTGCTACAGGACTGAGTGCTGACATGGTACATAAAGTGCTCAATCGATCGCCTGACTGTAGGGACAATAGAGATCTAGACTGAACTAAAGAAGGAATTTAGTTGGCTAAAGTCAGAAACATAGTCAATCATAGGGTACAAGGAGATCGTGATGATGCTTGGTAAAACCCCATGGGATCTAGATCAAAGACTAAAATGTACCATCTGCGAAGCAAACATGACACTAATAGATGTGCAACACTGTTCTTGGTTTATGGCATCATTAACACCACATCTGAGGATGGCTTTCTCACAACAACAAATTCCAACCCAAACTGAAGTATTGGAGATAGCGATGAGGTTGCATGAAACTCCTTTACAGGACCCAGGGTTAGAAGTTCAGCAAATCCAAGCACAGATAAAAAACTTGTGTTTGGAAATGAAGAAGATAAAAGAGGAATAGGTACCTCGCCTAGAAGTCCAAGAGGAAGTATGGTGTATAAAGAGCAGGAGCTAGGGGCATGATAAAGATCACTTCCCGGTCTTAGTGAATTATGTGGGAACGGGAGGACGAACACCATTGTGACCAGAGGCACAGGCAGGGCCAAGCGCAACAACCCCACTCTGGTGTGAAATCTATCAGGCGGGAGGAAAGAATAACATAGATAACTGTCATTTACTACCAAAATTAAACCAGACCCCCCCACAACTCTTTTACAACTCTTGCAAATCAGTGGACCACGAGGAAAGAGACTGTCATAGCTATCTATTATTAATGGACCTGTCACTTGCCTATAGAATGCGGATTGAGGTGTGAGGTTAGGATCCAGCCATCACGTGGGGTGGGTTCCAGGGACGTGGATAAGGGCGAGGCGAAATGGGGCCAAGAAGGGGTTGCAGGCAACTAATCTATTACAACTGTGGAGGACCAGGACATTACGCACAGTATTGTACCAACCCAACTAGAATTTCATGCACTTACTCTGAGCAATTCGATCATGAGATGATATATTTCCCTACACTGATAGCATAGATTTGTGAAAAAATGGCATCGCAACTGAAAATGACCCAGAACGTGCAGATGATGAGGTCCAAACCCTACGACAAAGACCCCAAAGTAAACATGGTACTAAGAAGTGGCACAACCACAGTAGAGGATAAAAGGAACTTAAGTAAGGAAGATGCAGGGGTTGGCAAGGAGACATATCTGGAAGCTAGGGATAGCTTCACGGAGGTCTCTACCCCAGGTAGCAGGGATCAACCTGAGCAGGACAAGGATTCCTTGATGCTAGATACCTTTTTAGAGACATGCATAAAATTGCTGCATGACAATAGGGTGGTTAAGGACTTGTAATAATTAATAAATAGGTGCATGGGGATGCGATAATCTAGCATGTTCCGTAAACTAGGAAAATACGAAACATGGATGGGGCGAGAGATGCAATTAATGACACAAATTGGTAACTATGAGATGGATCAAATCATTCTGGATTTGGGCTCGGATGCACATGCACTCCCTAAACAAACTTGGGAGTGCATGGATAGGCCTACACTACAATAGTCTCCTATTCAATTGCAGATGGAGAACCAACAAGATCTCCCATGGGAAGGTTGCAAGGAATTATGGTAGATATAGAAGGCATGAGTACCAGAACAGACTTTGAAGTAATTGAAATCATGGATGGAAGTACGTCTTATCCTACATTATTAGGGATATACTGGGCCACCAACATGGATGGGGTTATTAATTTAAAGAAGCAAACAATGATGTTTGAAATGAAGTCACTCCGTGTAGTCATTCTGCTAGATCTGGCGGAAGGACTGTGCTACATTGAACCCATGCGCAACAAAGAAAGTGACAAGGAATTAGACTGTATCTACAAAATTTATGCACAAAGGAAAGAATGGGCTAAGTCAATGGAAGATAGAAGAATATTGCGGGGCTATGCAGAGTCCTACACCACTAATTCATATGAAGAAGATGAGCGGTGGCATAACAAGTTGAACAGAGTAACGACATTACACTGTAATATGGTGACTAAATATTTGTACTGCGTGAGGACCCAGGATCGTATCTGTCGATGTATGATGGACTGACAATAATATATGAATTCTTGACCAAATTTGAAAGCAGGGTACAAGAGTACCAACGGTTTGATGCATTGAGACGGGTGTTGCGCACAACCGTTGCACGATGGTGGGGCACACATGAAGGTAATTTCAAAGATTGGTGTGGCTGCAGGTGCATGATGCAGATAAGATAGGGGAAGCTGGAACTACGAATAACGGAGAAATACGATGGATTTGATGACCCGTGCATGCACCTTACCAGATGGATCAAAGCCTATGGAGAGGAACCTCAGCCATAATGGGTACACTTATTTTATCACACCCTAGACATCATTCCCAGAAACTGGTATACCCAAGCAGAGCTCTGACATGGCACGGGTGAGTGGGATTTCTTACGCGAAGGGTTTTTGTCGACATTACTCTTTGACGATTGAGGGATGGACAATGTGGACGATGTGGTATAGCTAGTGAAGGCCGCCATTTTCAAAATGCCACTGGAACCAGAAGAAACCGTGCAGCCCGACTAGTCACGACAACTAAGACAGGCCCTCGAATGTTACAATGTCCAAGTAGAAGATGATGAGGATGACTTGCAAAACATCAATATTCTGGAATTAGAGGGTAGCCGTGAGGTGCAAAAACCTGAAATCAAAGATCCAGATATCATGGTGTCGTTGAAAATGAAACAAGTAAATATCAGAACAAAAGAAGAGCCAAAGTATACAATGCTTAGGGACTATTGGGACAACACCACGGTGGAAAAGGTCGTCGAGTTGCTTCGAGAATATCAAGATTTATTCCCAACAAAAATCATGGAGCTAAAAGGGATCCTAGGAGACTTAGGAATGAAGGTAATGTTGAATCTAGACGCGAAGCCAGTTAAGCAACAACCCTACCGATTGAACCAAAAATACAAAGTAAAGGTCCGCGAAGAACTGGATAAGATGTTGGCAGCAAGAATCATTGAACTAGTCGAGGAGTCCAACTGGGTAAGTCCTATGGTGGTGTAGAAGAAGAAACAGAAGGGTGAGATTCACATCTATGTGGATCTCAGAAGCTCAATGAGGCGATGGTATACGCGCTCCAAAATACCGCCACTATATGCTCGGAGGACACTTTAAGATGTATACTGTCCACTCTGCGCTAAAATACCTAGTGAATAAGCCTATGTTGGGGGGGTGAATTTGTAGGTGGTTGCTGTTATTCCAAGAATATGACTTCGAGGCCATCGTCAAGCCGGGATGTCTAAATGCAAGTCCAGATCACCTGTCCCGAATTGAGAAGGGCAAAGAGCCCACAAATTTAGAGGAAGGACTCCTGGATGCACAAGTATATGCAGTGCACATTGTGGATGGCCACTTTGAGGATATAATCCATTTCTTAACCACAGGAACTACACCACAAGGATATTCTGTTCAGTAGAAGAAGGAATTGGTGATATGTGTAGCTGACTTTACCATGATTGTAGGGCATCTCTAAAATATGGCAAATGATGAAATCTTACACAGATATGTGTGTAAACTTGAGCGCAGACAAATCTTGGCTGAAGCACATGGCGGGGTGGCTGGAGGACACTTTGCAGGTCACGCTACCACACAAAAGATTCTTCGCGCAAGACTATGGTGGCCAACTCTACATCAGGACTTGAGAGCATACTATCGGGTCTGTGACATCTATCAACAAACTGGGAAACCATCACAGAGGGATGAAATGTTTCTCAAACCACAGATGATGCTACAAGCATTCGAGAAGTGGGAAATCAACTTTGTAGGACCTATCACACCTCGAGGGAAGATGGGAGCATGCTATATCATCACCACGATTGAATATTTGACTAGGTAGGTAGAGGCACAACTGGTTAAGGACTGCACGACTGTTATAGCTTCAAAGTTTTTATTCGAGAATGTGTTGACCAGGTTTGGATGCCCCAAAATCCTCATGAGCGACTAGGGTGCACACCTTTTGAATGAAATGATCGTGCACTCATTGAGGAATTCTAGATATATGATCAATAGAGTATGCCTTACCACCCGCAAACGAATGGTACCATGGAAGCATTCAACAAAATTTTGGAGACTGCGTTGACCAAGGTCTATAATGCATAGAAAAATGACTAGGACTTGCGCATCCCTGTTGTGCTCTAGGCATACCGAACTACATGCAAGAAATTGATGGGCTAGACACCTTTCCGGTTAGTCTATGTCAAGGAGGTAGTCATGCTAATGGAATACATTGTCGCTAATCTACGAATAACAACCATAACAGGCATGGTTGACTGCGGGGTTTTGGAGGAATGGCTCGCACAACTAGAGGAACTGGAGGAGGACTAATTTTTGGTTGGATTCCATCAGCAAGAATAGAAACAATGAGAAAAATCATGGCATGATCGCCATATCAAGGTGTGCATTTTCAAGGAAAATGATCTAGTATTACTATATGATAGCAAGTTCAAGAAATTCCCTAGCAAACTCCAAATGCATTGGTTGGGACCCTACGTCGTCAAGGAAGTTACAGATGGCGGTTGATCCAGGTGGATGTTGGTGGCCACCCACCTATCCCATTTGGACCCCTACAACTGTCTCTTTTAGTCTTTTCAGTTTCCTAAATTGTAGCATAGTTTACTATTTTTAGCAGTTTTTTGGGTCCTGAACTTCTAGAGCCGTTTTGAGGCCCTAAATGACATTTTTTGGGAAATCTTGGACAACATCGGTCCATGGACCAATGTTACCTACCAAAGTGATAGTGCTCGGATAGATCTTTCTAACAAGCTATTGTGCGCGTCAAACGGAGATCGTATGCGAAAGTTACAACCCCGGGAAATTGATGTGCCAATTTACCCAAACGGGGCGCACAGTTTGGCGTTTCATCTTCTAGGGTTAGGTTTTGGATTGTTAAGGGTTTTCCATTGTTTCTCAACAATAAATAGGCCTTCGAGCCTCATTGTAACACAGTTCAGAGGCATGTAGCCACCACATCTCTTCTCAGAGATAAGCTACCATCGCCCTAGCTTGTTTATTTCCATTTCTATTTGTAAGCATATTTCAATGTTTTCCATTAATGAAATGAAATATTATCTCCACTGCATTTTTGCGTATATGGTTATCTCTGTAATTTGTTGTGTTCTTGTTTAAGTCTCGATCAGTGGTATTAGAGCGGTCTGCTTTTTCTCTGTTTTTCTTTGCATGTCCCCAACGAGGTCGAAATATAAGGAGTTAGGGCTTGAACTGGTCGAACCTTTGCAAGACCAGCCTCAAAAATCCCGATGGCCTCCCATGGCAGATGAGAAGAAGGACGAGGGGGCAAAAGATCCTATCAAAATCTTGCTTGAAGAAGTGCTCGAGCAGCAAAGGAATGTGATGATGGATAGCTTTGCGCAGATCCTTCAGCAGCTACCCAGAGGCGACGCATCGGCTTCCAACAGCTACTCTGGAAACACTACACCATTTAAGGTACAAGTTAATTTTGAAATCCCCATCTTCGAGGGTCAAATAGACGTAGATGCGTAGATAAATGGTTAAATCTGCTAGATGGGTATTTTTCTGTTCATGAATTTTCAAGTTGAGAAAAGATTGTTTTCGCTCTTCTCAAAGCAGCCCCCCATGTCAAGGACTGGTGGGAAACCTACTGCGAGCAGAAGGATGAAAGTACAGGCTCACTATTTTCAGTCGCACCAACTTGGAATGACTTCCAAGATGCCATCAAGAAGCAGTACTACCCTGTCAAAAGCTCTGAGGACAAATACATCAAATGGACCACTCTGCGGCAGGGATGAGACCAAGATGTGCTGGAGTTCACAAACATTTTTCATACCCTTCGCACACAGTTGGGTATCAAAGATTCTGAGCTGCATCTGGTACTCAAATACCGCGGCTGCCTACACAGATACATCCAGGAAGAGATGGATTTCTTGAGCATCTCCTCACTCAGCACAGCATACCGATACGCTGTCAAAATCGAGCAAAAGTTAAAACAGAAGAAGCGAAACTTTGGATCTGCAAATATGAAGCCCAAAGGACAAAGCCAAGTCAAGGTGACCCAAGACAACCAATCGAAGCCGCAAGAAAAGAACAACACCACGAAGCCGAAGAAGGACACAGGAAAGTGGTGTGAGTTCCACAAGAGTCCCACTCATAACACGAGTGTCGGACCAAGCAGTCGCTGGTGGCCAAGTTGAAGGCTTCCGAATCAGATGCATGTTCCGACCGTGTGCTAGAACATGACAAGGGGAATGGCAAAGGGAAGAAAATCATTGATGCAGACCCCAGCGCCACTGTTGCCACTGCCAAGATCCAGAAGAATGACCCCGAAGAGCCAGAGGAGGGGGAATGTCTTTTCCACTCACAGATGTGGGTGAAGGGTTCGCCACTGCAATTCATTGTCGACAGTGGTAGCCAAAAGAACCTCATTTGAGTAGAGCTCGTGAAGCGGTTGGGCCAACCGACTACACCACACCCGCAACCGTACAGTATTGGGTGGCTTCATGAAGGACGAGATCTCACAGTTCACCAGCAGTGTCGCCTTCCCTACAGCATCAAGCCCTTCACAGACGAGGTATTTTGTGATGTTATAACTTTGGATGTTTGTGATGTATTATTAGGCCAGCCATACTTATGGAGGCGACATGCTGTGTATGGGTCAAGGCCTCGCGCTATTATTATTTCTTTGGAAGATTCATTATATAGGATACCAAAGGTAGCCCCACCTACCGCCACCTCTTTGATCACTACTAATAACGGTAGCAAGCTCATCTCCCAGACTAGGAAATTCATCTGTATGGTTTACTACCAAAGTAAGGGGAAGATCGTTGCTACATCCATGGCCCCCGCGAAGGGTTCCTCTATGCAGCAGTAGTAGCAAAGAGATATGGTCATGACAGAACACAGGAACAACTTCTCCTCACCCACAGGGGTACCACACAAGCTTCAAGTGGGCAACAAAGTCCGGTTGCATCTCAGAGAGAACGCCTTACCAGAAATCATTAGAAACTCAGGCAACTCCGACATGGTCCGTACACCAGTACCAAGGCTTGGCTTGCACCGAGTGTTCAATGTGGACCATCGTCGACCATGCTTCCCACCATTTCTGGACACATCATAGATTGCAGAATAGCTCACCAAAGACCCAGCTCAGCAAAAGCTTCATCATCTTAGGGAGGAACTCAACGCAATCAGGACCATTGCTTCCTAAGGGGGGAGGAATGATCCAAGTGGATGTTGGTGGCCACCCACCTATCCCATTTGGACCCCTACAACTATCTCTTTCAGTCTTTTCAATTTCCTAAATTGTAGCACAGTTTACTATTTTTAGCAGTTTTTCGGGTCCTGAACTTCTGGAGCCGTTTTGAGGCCCTAAACGACATTTTTTGGGAAATCTGGGCAACATGGGTCCATGGACCCATGGGTCCATGGACCCATGTTTCCTCCCAAAGTAATAGTGCTCAGATAGATCTTTCTAACGAGCTATTGTATGCATCAAACAGAGATCATATGCCAAAGTTACGACCCTGGGAAATTGATGTACCAATTTACCCAAACAGGACCCACAGTTTGGCGTTTCATCTTCTAGGGTTAGGTTTTGGAATGTTAAGGGTTTTCCATTGTTTCTCAACAATAAATAGGCCTTCGAGCCTCATTATAACATAGTTCAGAGGCATGTAGCCACCACATCTCTTCTCAGAGACAAGCTACCATCGCCCTAGCTGGTTTATTTCCATTTCTGTTTGTAAGCATATTTCAATATTTTCCATGAATGAAATGAAATATTATCTCCACTGCATTTTTGCGTATATGGTTATCTCTGTAATTTGGTGCGTTCCTATTTAAGTCCAGATTAGGGGTGCAGTTCAGGTGGCCAAGCTCAATGGAGACCCCTTCTGGGGCCGAGTGAATGGCAGTCGCCTGAAGCTCTACACGGGTGAGTCAATCGCTTGACTAACCACCTGAAGGACAGTCTCACCACTCCAACCAATTGAAAGAGAGCACGAGACAATAAATTAGTTTGTGGGAAAGAGGCACAAGTGCCAGAATGCGAGTATATTTGGCATCTTGCAAGGGTCGCGATTGCACAAAAAGGGTTGCGTTGATGCGTGGATAGGAAACGAGGTGACCGTTGTTGTCACTATTCATGACAAGATGTCTACCTAATGGAAAAAGGGAGTAGGGGTGACAGAACATTAAGAGTAGCAGTATGAGCCAGATATGGCACGATCTACCACAGGTTTAATGTGAGGGAGCTAGAATAGGTGGGAGCCAGCAAATTTGAAATCTGAAACACTTATAAATCACAGGGGAGCCTCCACCAAGTGATCTACACTTCTAAGAACTACAAGCTATTATGCCTCCCTACTACTATGGAACTTTTTATTATCTATGCATAAGGAGTAAGCCCAAGGGTGGTGATATGGCTGATGGAGATGCAAGGCTCCCTGAAGAATATGGTGTTGATAGCTACAGGCATCGCACAGAGTTCAACATCGATGGTAGGGGATGTACTGGAAAATGTTAGACACGAAGCATAACTGGTCTAGATGTTGTAGCCTCACCCATGGGCAGGCCGACAAACTAGAACAGAAAAAATGAAGGATGGAAAGATGGGGACCACTGGTCAAAGTGTAGTTAATAAGTCATCTCTGATGAACCTTGCAGATTGAGATCTTGTGGACAGTAGCCAAGGTCTTGCAAAATCACAACACAAGCTGTAGCAAATAGTGCGAAAAGAAGATACGAAGGTAGGAAGTGGTTGCGGTGGTACAAGGAGGTCCGGTATGCGGCTCCCCTGCTAGAGATAAAATCTTATGAGGGGGTGTTCTGTGTTAACTGAGCAAAGCAGAATGAGAAATTTCAATTTCCAGACCTGGTAGAAACAATGAAATGGGAGTTGGATGAAGCATTCTAGGAGACAACAAAGGAGCAGTAAGACGAAGAGCATCGGTCAAAGGGAGGTGACCGCAAAGCCAAGGTAGCGCGTCTCACTGCACCAACGAGTGACTCGGGACGAGTCACAATGATTATGTTTGGGGACTATTGGGTAGTGGAGGTCCCGTGTAATAGTTTTGGGGCTGAAATCCTATAAGTTAGGGTAAAAATATTGTAAAACTCCGAAATATACAGAGTGCGAAATGTAAAAGGTCAAGTCAAAGGGTTGTCTGCCCAAGAAATAAGAGAGAATAATAGGAAGTAGGTCAGTCCATAGACCGTAGGAAGGTATTGATAGAGTGAGGCTCTACAGGTAGAAGGTATCTTTTTGGTATGTAATCTTGGATCTGATATGTAATGGGTTAGTGAGAAGAAAAGTCTTGAAGCATTTGTAAGTCTGAGTCGAGGATATTGGGTAGTAGATAGAGGCTCCGCAGCTGTGTGCACAAACCCCTACAGTTGAGTGCACACAATGGATCTGGATGTATTGGTGAAGAAATTGAATAAAGATAAGTTGATTATGAAATTATGTGTTAAATCTGAATTATCGCAGATCTGGCTAATGTATGGTTAATATAACTGTTTGATCTATGCGCCTATTCTTATGTTATGGATATATGTGAATCTTTATCTATTTTAAGTGTGTGAACTGGTTAATTATGATAAATGTTTGCTTAAAGACCATAAAAAGTAGATTGAATCTATAAACAACACATTAATAAGTATTAAGGAGTATTCCAGGACTAGATCTGCGCGAAGCAGAGTGGCGCGAAGCCATGGAATGGTGCGTGAAACCTCTAGACCACATCAAGACCTCCAAAGGGTGCAGAAGCTTGGTTCCAGCACCCTCTCCTACTACATTCGGTGAGACCTCAGACTGCTCTCTATGGGCTATTACTGAAAAGGGCCGCTAGCTGCGGGATTTGTTGGGCTAAATAACACTTCCAAACCTAGGTCAAGCCCCTATAATCCAATAGAGGGAGAGTTACTTTCGAAGGAATGGAAAGTGAAGGTGGTAGAGGAAGATCTAAAACACCTAAATATGGAGCTAGCAGCAGCTCAACCCAACATGGTGATGTAAGTGGAAGAGGGAGTTTTTCTAGAGGAAGAGAAGGCAGAGGAAGAGGAAAAGAAGCAAGATGTTACAGATGTAACAAACTAGGACACAGAGCTTTTGAGTGCCTAGAGAATGCAACAACAAGCCAGAGGAATGCAATTATTCCTCTAATTGAGGGAGAAGCAACAACAATAGTAGTGGCAGAAGAAGAAAATATACCAGAGAAAGGATAATCTTTGGTAATCAATAAAGTTTTGCTCAAGCTAGCAAAGGAGATAGTTGAACCATCACAAAGAAAGACTTTGTTCAGAACAGTGTGCAAGATTCAAGGGAAATGTTTTCAGATGATCATTTATAGTGGCAACACTGATAATTTTGTCTCTACAGAAGTGGTGGATAAATTGAAGCTGAAGACAATGAAACATCCAACTCCTTACAAGGTGTCATGGTTATAAAAGGTACATCAGCTGTTAGTGAATGAACAGTGTGAAGTGGAGTTTCAGTTGGGAAAATATAAGGACAAAATTGTATGTGATGTGATGCCAATGGATGTGTGTCACATATTGCTTGGATGACCTTGGAAATATGATAGAGGAGCTATGCATGATGGGAAATGAAACACCTACAAGTTTGGTAAAGATGGTATCAATCATACGTTGTTGCCTATGAAAGAAGAAGATGCATCAAGAAAGAAGACCGATCCAAAAACTCGGTTACTGGGAGGGAAGGAATACTTGTAGCAAATTAAAGAGAATGAGGTAAATCTTGCTATAATATGCAAGCCCAAGGTAATAATGACTTCCACTAATGTTTCTGATTTACCTATTGAAATTCAAGAAATGTTGGACAACTATTGTGATATCATTGTTGATGATCTACCTAATGAGTTGCCACCCATTAGAAGAATCAACCATCATATATATTTGATTGCTGGAGTAAGTCTAACTAACAAAGAAGCTTACAAAATGACTCCTATAGAAAATCAAGAGGTTAGGAAGCAGGTTCAGGAACTGCTTAACAAAGGGATGATTAGAGAAATCTTGAGTCCTTGCGTAGTACCAACAATCTTGAGCCCAGAGAAAGATGGAGGCTGGAGAATGTGTAAAGATTCAAGAGCCATCAATAAAATCAATATCATGTACAAATTTCCTTTACCTAGAATTGAGGATTTAATGGATTGCTTGAGTGGAGCAAAGTATTTTTCAAAACTAGATCTTAAAAGTGGATATCATTAGATAAGGATAAGAGAAGGGGATGAGTGGAAAAATGCCTTTAAGACAAGTGAGGGATTGTATGAGTGGAGAGTAATTCCTTTTGGGTTATCAAATGGACCAAGTACATTTATGAGACTCATGAATGAAGTTATTAAATAATTCATTGGAAAATTTGTAATAGTATATCTGGACGATATATTAGTTTATAGCAGGTCTAAGTAGAAGCACATGAGACATCTGAATTATGTCTTACAAAGGCTACAACAAGAGAAATTATTTCTCAATTTGAACAAGTGTTCATTCATGAAAGAAGAGCTAGTGTACTTGGGTTTTGTTATTTCCGCTAAAGGGCTGAAGATGGATCCAGAGAAGTTCAAGGCAATCATGGAGTGGCCTTCACCTAAAAGTGTTTTTGAGGTAAGAAGTTTTCATGGTCTTGCTAGTTTTTATAGAAAATTCACAAAGAATTTTGGTAAGATCAATGCACCTATTATTGAGACTATTAAGAAGGACAAATAGCCATTTAGATGGACTATTGAAGCAGAAAATATTTTTTAGCTGTTGAAGAAGAAAATCACTGAAAAGCCTATTTTGGTTTTACCTGATTTTAATAAACCTTTCCAAGTGAAGTGTGATGCTAGTGGAGAAGAAATTGGAGGTGTTTTAAGTCAGGAAGACAGACGTATAACATATTTTAGTGAAAAGCTGAATGATTCCAAAAAGAAGTATTCTTCTTATGATAAGGATTTCTATGCAGTTGTGTAGGCATTGAAGAAGTGGAGGCATTATCTAATGCCAAAGGAGTTCATACTTTATTCAGATAACCATGCACTACAATATATTACACAGTAGCCAAAGCTTAGCCAGAAACATGCTAAATGGGTAGAGTATCTTCAAGGTTTCAATTTTGTCTTGAAACATATAAATGACCAATCAAATAAAGTTGCAGATGCCTTAAGTAGGAGAAATATATTACTTGAAGAGAGTCAAATTTAGGTGTTAGGTTTTTATTTTCTTAAAGAATTATATGAGATAGATTCAGGTTTTAAAGAGGCATTTCAAACTTGTAAGAAACCTGTTTTCATGGATAGGAGTAAATGGTTGGATTATTTCTTACAAGATGGACTCTTGTTTAAGAGAAATCAGTTGTGTGTACCAAACTGTTCTATGAGGGAGAATTTAATCAAAGAAAAACATAGTGGAGGACTTGCAGGACATTTTGGTATAGAGAAGTCTTTTGAATAGTTGAGTAGATTTTATTTCGGGCCAAAAATGAGATCTAATGTGGAAAAGTATGTGAGAACTTGTAAAATCTGTCAATATGCAAAGGGAAGAAGCGAAAACACAGGTTTGTATGTTCCATTACCAATTCCATATAGGCCTTAGGATATGGTAAGTATGGATTTTGTTTTGGGCTTATCGAAGACTCAAATGGGTAATGATTCAATTTTTGTTGTAGTGGACAGATTTTCAAAAATGGCACATTTCATTCCATGTTATAAAACTACTGATGCTACTCACATTGCTAATTTGTTTTTCAAGGAGATAGTAAGATTGCATGGGTTGCCTAAGAGTATTGTCTCAGACAGAGATTCCAAATTTGTGGGACATTTCTGGAGGACATTATGGAAGAAATTGGGAACTAAAATGAGTTTCAATTTTTCCTATCATCCACAAACTGATAGATAGACTGAAGTTGTGAACAACAGTTTGGGCAATCTTTTAAGGAGTCTTACTGCAGAACACCCAAAACAGTGGGATCAAGTGTTGGCACAAGCTGAATATGCATACAATGACTCACCTAACAAGAGTACATGACAGATTCCATTCCATATTGTTTATGGAATGCATCCAAGAGGAGTATCTGAGTTGAGAAACTTGGGAAAAGAAGAGATGAGAAGTGCAGAGGGAGACGATTTTGCTTCAGAAATTCAAGCAATACAGGAACAAGTGAAACAACAACTGCAATATAGCAACATCAAGTACAAGACCAAAGAAAACATGAGAAGAATAGAGGTGAACTTTGAAGTTGGAGATTTGGTATTGGCACACCTCAGGAAGGAAATATTTCCAAAGTGGGAGTATAATAAATTAAACTTCAAGAAAATTGGACCATGCAGAGTATTAAGGAAGTTTTCTGCAAATGAATATGAGATTGAATTACCCCCTGATGTTGGGATATCTCCAATTTTCAATGTTGCTGAACTATACATGTATGAAGGTGAAACTGCAGATGGTACAACACAAGATCAAGAGACACCAAAGATTAATTGGGTAAAACAATTACCTACAACAAAAGAGTTACAGCCAGAAAGGATTTTGGACAAGAAGGTTGGTGAGCCTCAGTATTGTAGCAATAATGCTACAACTCCTGGGGCTTCCTGTCTCTTAATTTTATCAACCCGGTAGTTCGTACAAACTTGGAAGTGGCGGTGCTAT
>APFE031212417.1:0-17915 GCA_000404065.3 Pinus taeda | reverse complement strand
TGTGTATGCCACATGTTTTAGATTTTCAAAGATAGAAATATCAACCTTTGAAGATGAAAAGTCATGCATTAGCTCACAGCTATAATTAAAACTAGCTATTACCTACACCCCAATTGAAATCTATAAAAAATATATTTATGTTTTTTTTAGTGTTTATATATTTTAATTTAAACTAAAACTATTGGTTGGTGGTGTTATAAATTATTTTATTTTATGTAAATTAGTATACCCTGTTCATTCTCTTTTTTTTTCACTTCTAATTTTTATCATAGAATTTAAGTTTTTATCATTCAAATATCATTTTTCTAAATTTTCTTATCCAACTTTTACCATTTTTTTATTATTATAATAATTAGCTAATTAACATAATATATAATTATTATTTAAGTTGTATAACAATAATGTTTTTAAATACTTTCATTGAGTAGGTTTTGGTTATTGTTTAAATATGAATACATCTGAATAAAATTTGGATGATAAAGTAACTAAAAAATCATTTTTTTAACTCTCCTCCATCCCAGATTATATCATGCTTCTAGTGATGCTAATAGAGATTATTTCAATGATTCACCAATTTGGTTTATAACATCTATAAGTTTATAAAACAATAAAAAATAAAAGATGGAAATAGTTCACATTTTGAATATGGCTAGGAAAACTTGAATCCTAAGTTACATGTTTAATTTTTATAAACATATCATGAAGAGCACTAAAACTTTGAGAAGGTTGTGAAAGCATATCTAGGAGATGAATTCAACATTGACAACTAGAAATTGTTCTGCACCCAATTGCAAGAGATATCGTTCATGCCTCTCCCTTCCTTGCGTTTGTTACTATTCGCTGAAGTCCCCTTTCAAATATCAATGCAACTTTTATTATAAACAAAAGAAGAAGAGGTTTTCCCAGTAAGAGTTGCAGTTGGCATGCTGAGGTGTGAAAACAAAGAAATCAAAGATGAAAATAAACTTTCCTTCCGAAATGCAAAATTCTTGTAGTTGGAATGCTTAAGAATGAAAACAGTGAAATCGGAGGTGAAAATGATCTTTCCATACAAAAAGAAAAATGTTAAAAAAAACAAAGAAATTAGAGGTGAAAAAGGAACTTTCTTTTCAAAATGTGGAAAATGTATTACATTCATAGTACCTAAATTATACATTTCAGTTCCTATAGAGCCTCCCACTACCTACTAGCCATAATATGGAAAACAAATTCCTATTGCAACTTTCTGGATACTACTCCTCAAATTCTAGGTCAAAAGAGACGTTGTTGTAATACACATATCTGTAATATAATTATTGAAAAAAGAATATCGATCTGTACACATATCTGTAATATAATTATTGAAAATATAATATCGATCCGTGTACATATTTGTAATATAATTATTGAAAAATAAATGAGCTGAAAACATTTTCCCTACGTCAATACCATCTTCTTCCTTAAGACTAGTTCCTAATTGAATTACAACTATGGCAACGACTCTCACAGCGAAATTACACATACCTTTCAAATTCAATAAACTTCTCTAGATTTCATACAAAATTCCAGCCACATTAACATCTCACTTTCTCCACAAGTATAGATAGGGACGCTCAATTATAACATCCCTCCACAAAATAACATCATGTGTATGATGCTATTATTCTCCTAAATTAAAGCATCATTAATATAAATTATGTCAAATAGTTTAAATACATGAGCAAGTCTAATTGAGGAAAATGTGTGAGCTTTCATTATAAAGAGGCAATTAGACTTTAGAATAAAAAAAGACTTTTGGAGGTAGACTATTATGGCAGGTAGCATGGAAGAGATTATTTAGCCTTAGTTGTGATCCACCCCTTCTCAGGATATTTTTTTAGATTGTATGTGTTTTAGATTTTCGTGCAAGTAAAAAAAAACTTTTCGAGGAAGACTATTATGGCAGTGTCATGGAAGAGATTATTCAGCCTTAGTTGTGATCCACCTCTTCTTGGGATATTTTTTTAGATTATATGTGCTTTTGATTTTTTAGCAATTACTTGTCCGTCAGATTCCGAAATATTCAAGAAATCTGCAATCAATTTAAAGATACCCCTTTCCCACTCGTTTGCGATAAAATCGGGTTAGTTCACCCTCGAAAAGAGTCGAATGGTCTCCTCGGATTACCCGGAAGGGACGCTGAGTCAAACATTCCTATTCCTTCTCCTTCGGGAGATCCCCTACGCTCATCGATTCAACATAGTCATTCAATAAGTGGAACATCCAAAGGGTCCCTATGAGTTCCCATGAACAAAGTTGAATCAGATATCGCAACCCCGGTCATATACTCCCATTCCTAGCTCTACGAACAAAGACTCCCTTCATAGTATGTACTACAATCAATTTGAATTCAATTCCATATTCAGATTTATTCACCACTTCAGATCTTGAAATTTGGATCCGCCTCCCCTCCCCTTCTCCGTCGTGTATTTATAGACTATGCCCCTTTGTGAGTATTGTATATTCATGAAATAGTTTATGTGGAATTGCAAATCAGCCCTACACAGCATTTCTGCCGTAATTTTTGTTATGTCCAACCAATAGCTAGGAACCATCTATCGTTATTCAGCATCCGATCTTTTCGGCGATATCCGATTAAGGGCTTAAAAGTTGTCATTCCTGACACATCGTTTTTAACACGAGTAAACTGATAATGTCATTGCCCATGCAGATGAAAATCAGTATGTCTGTTATTGTAGATGCTGCTCTTCTCTTATTTCTGATGACGTTGTTGTTAAAGGAAGTCTCCGCCACGTGCATGCCAATGCATGGGATTACTGATAGAAGTTCTTCCGTTGAAGCGGCAGTAGCAGTAGAAAGTTTAGCTCTATGGGAATCACTTGCAGACGGTCAACCCGAGAACAATCTTCCAAAACCGCCACCACCGCCTCAAAGCAGTATTGTTGGCTCGTCGTTCGAAGCTGGGTTAGCGGGAAAATCTTGCGGGCCTCATCATGACAAAAATGTTCCATGTCCACCAAGTCTACGAACAGAGAAATACAAGATGGACGTGAAAGGCAAAGCAGAGATAACAAGAAATCATCAGAGTTCCATTATGGCTGGAAATAACGAATCAGCAGACACGCCCGGTTTAATGGTTTAATTCTATTATAAAACCCAGGGCCTTCTCGCACTAGTATATACTATATATTGTGATCTTTTACATGTTCTAGTTCGTCCTAGGATATATTTTGATCTTTGTAGTATTTTCTTTCATGTTCCGATACATCTGCTACCTATGGCGCAACAAAATCTAATTTTGTTTTCTTTGGATTATAATGGATTATTTGTTGGAATAATCTACGCACATATCATTCCTTTTAAATATAACTGAAAGAGGCTGCGTTGCAAACAATTTTTTTTTTTCCTAAGACAATCCATGTTTGTTTTAGGAAACTGATCTCTACTTCTATGTCTAAAAGTTATGTGGGAGGTATTTTAGTTATATTATAATAATGCTATTTTAATTATTAAGCTGAATAGCTCAAAAATTATATATTTTGGTAATTTCCGTGTATTAATAAAATCAAATATATACCAGATTTTGTATATTAAATTTTCAAAGTTGAAGGTTATATATTTTAGCTCGATTTTCGGTAAGGTGAGTTATTTTTATGTGAAAAAACAATTACGATGAATTTTATTATTTTATGTGAAAAAACAATTACGATGAATTTTATTAGAAGCAACATTGGTTTTCAGAATGAATATTATTGGAAAGTCTGAAGTACAGGTCATCAAATATTTTTGATGTGATTTATATTAAAATTATAAAAGTTTTGAGTGATAAGTTTATATTATTATTTTTAAATTTGAAAGGAAATTATGGTTTTATAAAAATTGAATGAAAAGTAAAATTAGCATATTTTTAATTTAGAAAGTTAAAAGTGTCTTTTTCTTTTGATCCATGTAAAAAAAATAGCATTAGTAAGATAAGGACAAATTGTTATGAGATTAAAAGTTAAACATGGTATTGGAGTATGGATATTTGGTAAAATAAAAACAAGTTGTTATGAGGTTTAAAGAGAAACATGATATTGAACTAACAACTCTTTATGTCATTATCCTTTCAAATATAGTTCCTTAACTTTGGTATGATATATCACATATAGTTTAAGTGAATGCTAATCATGATTATAAAGGATGAGTTCAACTATTTTATTTAAAGATGAAAATAAATAAAAATAAAGTAAAAAGGCACAAAATTAAAAAAAAACCATCATTTCAATGTTGATTCTTTTGGGTATTTATAAATTTATTTTTGTATATATTTATGCCAAAAGACCTACCTATTTTGGAGTGAGCGGTAAAAAAGTTATTGTTTCTTCAATAATAAATGATACATGGACTACTCACAATTAAAAATATCAAATATGTTTTTTTTTTTAAACTAAAAATAATGGAAGGACATGAAATTAGAAACATAGCATTGATGATTACTTTTATCATTTTTTTATTTTCTATTTTTAATCTGATTTTAAATATTTTTGGTTGTGACAAGTCTTTAGATAGTTTCTACTAATAAACTATATAAACATGTGTGACATTCCATATTTAAAATGCCAATCATATATTCTCTAAAAACACTACATACGCCGTTACCGCCAGAAATAGCGACATAATTGAGTGCCATTTAGCATGTGAATTGGTGTCAATTGGAGTCGGGTGTTCTCTAAAAGCACTACATACAACATTACCGCCGGAAATAGCGACATAATTGAGTGCTTTTTAGCATGTGAATAGGCTAGAAACCCGACGTAAACTTGAATATTTGTCTATGCCATGTGAATAGAACTAGAATCTTCACATGGGCGGTGTGAATAGTTCAAATAGTGCAGGAAACAATTTTTTCTATTCTTGGGTCCATTGTTGTGTCCATTTCTACTTGTAGTTTTTCTCCCAATTGTGGTTCTTGTTTTGTTTCTAGTATGGCATGGAAAATCAACTATTTTATGGCTTCATAATTAGAACCAAGTTTCCTAATTAACACCCAGTTATACTTTGATTATAACATCCTTTGTTGCATCAAGTTTTTCTTCTAGATTTGATTCCATTATGGCATCTTCTTTAGCTTCTAATATGGCTTCCATTGTAGTGTCTTTTATTTCTTTTAATATTTCTTCTTGGTTTTCTACCTGAAGGGCTTCTTTGTGTGTTTCTTTAGGAAGGTCAAGTTTGGCTTTTAATATTGTGTCCATTATTACATCTTTGTTTGTTACCTTAATTGGTTATGTTTTTCTTCATAGCTAATGAAAAGTTTGGCTACTAGTATTGCTTCAGTTATTACTTCTTGATTTTCTACCTGAATGACTTATTTATTTTGCTTCTCAGTGAATGCCAAGTGTGGCTTTTGTTATTGCTTTCAATACTACTTATTTATTTCCTACCTCAATTTCTTTAGTATTTTCCTTTGAGGTTAAGCCATGTTTGGCTACTAGTATTGCTTCAATTATTACTTCTTTGTTTACTACTTAATTGCCTCTTTTTTTCCTTCTTAGGTAACCCCAAGTGTTTCTTCCTAGATTGCTTCTAGTGTGCATCTAGTTTAACATCCGTTTTTGCTTCCTTTCTTGCTTCTAGAATTGGTTCCATGTTATCCTTATTATTTCCTTCCTTTTAGTTGGAGAGTTTGCTTCATGTTTAGTGCATGAGTTTGCTTCTCTTTTAGGATCAGGGTTTGCTTCCTTTTAGTGTTGGGATTTTCTTCTTAATTATCCTCCAATTGTTCTTCTTGTTAAGCAACCATTTTAGCTTCCGATTTTGAGCCAATAATAGCTCCAAGTGTGGCTCCCAATTTAACATCTAATTTTACTTTCATTTTAGCACCACATTATACTTTCATTTTAAGAACTCATGATTCTTCCTTTATAGATACCATTTATTATTTATTATTTATTATTTCAATCAAATTAGTTAAGTATATCATGCCTATTAAACATGTTTTATGACTATAAAGTAAGTCATATTGCACTTGAAATATTTTATAGCATACAATTTATAAATATTTTTTTAGAGAAATGGACATCCATATAAACCAACAACATTTTTCTTAACTATAACCAATATTTTTATATTGTTAATAAACAAAATAGTGCTAAACATAATGTAGGGTTAGATTCACATTACAGACATTTCCATAGCATACACCACAACATTGGCATGAAATAAAAATAGATTTTTTAAACTATAACCAATATTTTTATATTATTAATAATAAAAAATTGTCGGTCTGTCACTAGCTACAGATAATGCAGCCCGATATAATATATCAAAAAATGATATAATTCAAAATGATACATGTCAAAATGATACAACTCAATATGATAGCGTAGGTGAAAATTATACATATGATAATAAATATTAAAGATGACATCACATGATTTATATGATCAATGGTGGAGCCTATATGATAAATAGCACTAGCTATGATAAATTTCACTAGCTACTAGCTACTTATTGCTCATCATCATCATCATCATCATCATCATCATCATCATCATCATCATCATCATGTCTATCATGATCATCACCATCATAATCATCCTCAAAGTCATCATTGTTGTCGTCTACCTCACTGTCCTCTCCATCTACCTCATCATCATTATCTCGAATGGTTGAACCATACCAAACATAATCTAGAATGATCTCAAGATCAACTAAATCTTCTGTAAGACTAGTGTTCTACAAAAAAAGCATTCAAAAAGAAAAGTTAATTATTTCATCTAATATTTAATATATATTTATTATATTTCTAATATTACAACATATGAAGCAAAACCATAATCATATTGTATCATATCAAAGTGAAAATATATACCATATTAAAATTTCAATTAAGTTTCAACTAATATGTCATTAAGCTAATGTAAAACATGCAAAAATTCCAATTAAAGTTAGTAAATCATGGAGGAGGATAGAGGATCGAAATCTATCCACTACTTTCTGGAGGAATGAGCAGGTGTAGCAAAAAGAAGGGGACAAGTGTCAATGATAGACATAGAAATTGGCCCTAGAGCAATAATGTTTTTAAGGATTCTTTTTCTTAGCATGTCGCTATGGAGAGGGGGGATGTAGCACTCTCTTCCTAGGATATTTTAAGATCTCTGGAACAACTAGGCTCGCTAACCACCCCTAAAACTAGTGTACCAATGGCTTGAAGACAACATAAATATGGAAAAGTGTTACCAAATACATGGGGATAGAAGGAGGGCCAAGCGGCTCAAGGATGAGAAACATTTTTGTGTTGGCCGCTTGTTGGAGCTCATTTTCTTGTGTCAAAATTTGCTGATCCGATTAGGGTTTACTATTGATGAATAATGTAATTTGGAAAACTTGCTACATAATATTCCTAACCTTATAAATTTTTAATATGCATTCTCAAATTAGGTCAGATGATAATCAAGAGATTCTCGTTATGATCTTATCATTTTAATATGAAATTATAAAGCGATGTGCTTTCTACACGTCAATATAGACATATAGAAACAAATAGAGAATGATAGAGAGGGAGAGCACTGAAATTGTAAATCTGTATGTATCGTTAATTCTCAATCATTCATGGCACCATACATTTCTATTGACTAGCTTGTGTGTTGTGTAGTGTACTAGCCCTGGCTAGGAAGATACGACCGTCCTTCTTAGCAAAGTTCATTGGCTAGGAATGTATTGTGTATCTTTTATTTATTTCCTCTCAGTTATAGTTAATACATGATTGTAAAATTCCAACCTCTGTATTGAGTCACAACATATGTCTTGCACTGGTCCCTTTGTTAGTGTGACATTTATCTAATTCCCATTATAGTTTGATGGTGTGTTAATTTCATTTGAATGTGTGTTCCAACATTTGTTAAGAGAATGATTTCCAGGAGTGACGTTCTTTTCAGAATAAGAGTGACTCTATAACAAAGTGGTTTTTTTACGCATTATGTGTTTAATTCTTGAGAGTGTGAGCAAGGTTTGAGAGTGTAACAACAAGAGTGTTCACTTGTTGAGAGTGTTATTACAATGATTGAGCTTGAGATTCATTAGAACTAGTCATTATTTTCCCTTGCATATATTGTGCATAATATTCTTGCAATAACAAAAGCTACCTAGATTGACAATTAATTTGAAGACTTTGAATTATTGCTTTGAATTATAAGGACAAGTGTTCTACGCAAGGACAAGCAGAGGAAGAACATATACACAAATTTCAAATAATTAAATTTGAAGTAAAACTGGGAATTTCATATGAAATTTGAAGCAGAACTATTTAAGGGTCAAAGTAAACATATAATAACTCAAAAGTGCATAAAATAATTAAATAAATATTCTACAATTTGAATCAATTATATTTACCAATAAATGATGTCTAGGTGTCAATTTTAGTGAAGCAATACAATTTTAACCTACATCACAAAAATACATGCCCAACCTTCATTTCAAGGTAAAATTGAATGATTCAACTTCGAGAGTACTTTTATAATCATAATTAATGTTAGTCTTGCACATAGAAATTTTTGTTGTGCTAAAAAAATATGCCAAATTGGATCAATTTCGTAGGGTTAATGTCAAAGTTTGTGTGACTCAAATAAATCATACTAGGACTATAGTTAATTAACCATGAGATAATGATCATTCTAATCTAGATATAAAATCATTTTATGCAACATGCCATAGTCATTTTCATTAAGGAAATGCTATACACTGAAATCCAATTTTGTTCGAGTAGTAATTGATCATATGTGCCAATGATCACAGTCGGAACAAATATGCACTCCCAAGACAAACCAAGTACAATCTTGGTAAAAAAAATAAATGGGACATGATTGGACAATTCCTAACCTTAGGCATAACCTTGCAACATGTCCTACAAATACCCTACATAACTATGTTTCCCACTTATACGCAAGTTTTACATAAAATGCAATTTTAGCCTACTTCACAAAAATGCATGCCCAACCTTCATTTCAAGGAAAAATTGAATGATTCAACTTCGAGAGTACTTTTCTACTCATAACTAATGTTAATTTTGGACATATAAACTTCTGTTGTGCTAAAAAAATATACCAAATTGGATCAATTTCATAGGTTAAAGTCAAGGTTTGTGTGCCTCAAATAAATGCATACTAGGACATATACTTCATTAACCATGATATAAATATCATTCCAGTATAAATATAAAATCACTTTATGCAACATGCCATAGTCATTTTGATTAAGGAATGTTATACATTGAAATCCAATTTTGTTCAAGTAGCAATTGATCATATGTGACAATGATCACAGTCATACCAAATATGCTCTCCTAGGCCAAACCAATTACACTCCTGGTAACAAAAATCAAAATGCGAGATGATTGGACAATTCCTAACCTTGGGATATAACCTTGCAACATGTCTTACAAATATCCTACATAACTATGTTTCAACCTTATACACAAGTTTCACATAATCTACAATTTTAATCAATCATATTGGCCAGTAAATGAATCCTGGTCATGCATTTTAGTGAAGAAACATAATTTTGGCTTGCTTCACAAATATGGAGGCACAACCTTCATTTCAAAGATAGTATTTTTTCCTATGAGGATATTTTCTCTTGAATTTTAAAGGCATGTTCTTAGTGTCGACCAAGTACATTTTGTTCCTACAGAAAAAAATTGGTATATTTTTAAGCTAGAGAGGAGTTTAGGTCCATTTATTGTAAACAATAAAAAATCCCTTACACAGTTGGAAGTGATGATGAAGGAGTTTGTCTTTGATAAACAAGAAAAGTGGTAATATTAACCTCACCATATGATTTCTCATAAAAAAGTGGAAATTAGTTTTGCACCTTATATTCATTCACATTCTAGTTTTACATTGCCCAGCCTCGAAACACATTTATCATCCGCTCTCACACTCCTCTACGATGAAATCGGGGTAGTTAACATGCGAAAAGAGTCAAATGGTCTTATCGGGTTACGCGGAAGTGATGCCGAGTCAAACATTCATATTCCTTTAAGAGATTCCCTACACTCATAGATGCAACATAGTCATTTAATAAGTACAAGATGCAATTCGTCTCTATGAATTCCCCGTGAACAAAGTTGAATTAGATATCGCAACCCCTGTCACATACTCCGATTCCTAGCGTTCTCCAATAGAGTCTATTACGTGGATGACGTTTCAAACAATCTATTCCAAAGTCTCCACATTGAATGCTAAAATATCTTTGAGCCACGTCAACTTCGATGAAATAAGTAGATATATGGGTTTATTTCTTTTTTAGGTTCAGGGTTTGCTTCCTTTTAGTGTTGGGATTTTCTTCTTAATTAGCCTCTAAATGTTCTTCTTGTTAAGAAACCAATGTAACATTCTATTTATAGCCAATAATAGCTCCAAGTATGGCTTCCAATTTAAGATCTAATTTTACTTTCATTTTAGCACCACATTATACTTTCATTTTAAGAACTCATGATGCTTCCTTTATAGCTACCAATTATTATTTAATGTTTTTTATTTCAATTAAATTAGTTAATTATATCATGCCTATGATATAAGTTTTATGATTATAAACTAAGTCATATTGCACTTGAAATATTTTGTAGCATACAATTTATAAATATTTTTTAGAGAAATGGACATCCATACAAACCAAAAATATTTTTTTTTAACTATAACTGATATTTTTATATTGTTCATAAACAAAATAGTTGGTCTTGACTAGCTACACATAATGTAGGCCCAGACTCACATCATAGAGATTTCCATAGCATAGCCCTTTCAGGTTTCTTATAGTTACAAACCATAACACAACATTGGCATGAAAAAAATATATATATTTTTAACTATAACCAATATTTTTATATTATTAATAAACAAATTGTTGGTCTATCACCAGCTACACATAATGCAGTCCCATATGATATATGTAAATATGATATATTCCAAAATGATACATGTCAAAATGATACAACTCAATATGGTAATGTAGGTGAAAATGATACATACGATAAATAAACATTAAAGTGAGACATCACAACAATTTATGAACGATGACCCATGATGGAGTCTATATGATAAATGTCTCTAGCTATGATAAATTTCACTAGCTACTACCAACTTATTGCTCATCATCATCATCATCATCATGTCTATCATGATCATCACCATCATAATAATCATCTTCATCGTTTACCTCGATGTCCTCTCCATCTACCTCATCATCATTGTCTCGAATGTTTGAACCATACCCAACATAATCTGGAACGATCTCAAGATCAGCTCAATCTTCTCGAAGAAACGTGTTCTACAAAAAAAATATTCAAAATGAAATTTAATTATTTCATCTAATATTTAATATATGTTTGTTATATTTCTAATATTACAACATATGAAGCGAAACCATAATCATATTGTATCATATCAAAGTGCAATATATCATTACAATGATGTAAAACATGCAAAAATTCCAATTAAAGTTAGTAAATCATGGTGGAGGATAGACGATCGAAATCTAGCCATTACTTTCTAGAGGAATGAGCAGGTGTAGGAACAAGAAGGGGACAAGTGTCAATGATAGACATGGAAATTGGCCCTGGAGCAACAATGCTTGGAAGGATTCTTCTTCTGAGCATGTCTCTATGGAGGGGGGATGTAGCACTCTCCTCCATAAGCTCCATAAGCCGCCCTAAAAGTAGTGTACCAATGGCTTGAATACAACGTAAATATGGAACAATGTTACCAAATGCATGGGGATAGAAGGAAGATCGAGTGGCTCAAGGATGAGAAAATTTTGTGTGTTGAGCGCCTGTTGGAGCTCAATTTTTTTGTGTCAAATTTTGCTGATACGATTAGGGTTTCCTATTCATAATTAATGTAATTTTGAATACTTGCCACATAATATTCCTAACCATATAAATTTTTAATATACATTGTCAAATTATTTCACATGAGAATCGAGAGATTCTCGTTAGGATCTTATCATTGTAATATAAAATTATAAAGCGATCTGCTTTCCACACATGGAGATAGACATATAGAAACAAATAGAGAATGATAGAGAGGGAGAGCACTGAAATTGTAAATCAGTATCTATCATTAGATCTCAATCATTCATGGCGGCATACCTTTCTATTCACTAGCTTGTGTGGTATGTAGTGGACTAGCCGTTGCTAGGAAGATAGGGCCCTCCCTCTTAGCAGGGTTCATTGGTTAGGAAAGTATTGCGTATTTTTTATTTATTTCCTCTGAGTTATAATTAATACGTGATTATTGTTACCACTATTATTAGACTTTTTGATGCTTTAGTGATTGCAGAATCCTAACCTCTGTATTGTGTGACAACATATGGCTTGCACCGGTCCCTTTGTTAGTGTGACAATTATTTAATTCCCATTATAGTTTGATGGTGAGTTAATTTTGGTTATTCCAACATTTTTTAAGAGAATGACTTTCAGGAGTGACTTTCTTTTCTGAATAAGAGTAACTCTGTAACAAAGCAGTTTTATTTTGCATTGTGTGTTTATTTCTTGAGAGTGTGAGCAAGTTTGAGAGTGTAACAACAAGAGTGTTGACTTGTTGACAGTATGATTACAATGAGTGAGCTTGAGATTCATTAGAACTAATCATCATTTTAACTTGCATATATTTTTCATAGTATTATTGAAATAACAAAACATACCCAGATTGACAATTAATGTGAAGAGTTTGAATTATTTCATTGAATTAGAAGTACAAGTGTTCTACACAAGGACAAGTTGAGGAAATACATATACACAAATTTCACATAATTAGAGTTGAACTAAAACTTGGAATTTCATATGATAACTCAAAATTGTGTAAAATACTTAAATATATAATCTACAATTTGAATCAATTAAATTTCTCAATAAATGAAGTCTGGGTGTCAATTTTAGTGAAGCAATGCAAATTTAGCCTACTTCACAAAAATGCATGCCCAACCTTCATTTCAAGGCCAAATTGAATGATTCAACTTGGAGAGTACATTTTTACTCACAATTAACAATAATTTTGAACATAGAAATTTAGCTTGTGCTAAAAAAATATGCCAAATTGGATCGATTTTGTAGGGTTCAAGTCAAGGTTTATGTGCCTCAAATAAATGCATACTAGGACATATGCATAATTAACCATGAGATAATGATCATTCCAATCTAAATATAAAATCATTTTATGCAACGTGCCATAGTCATTTTCATTAAGGAAATGCTATAAACTAAAATCCAATTTTGTTTGAGTAGTGATTGATCATATGTGCCAATGATCATAGTCGGAATATGCACTCCTAGGGAAAACCCATTACACTCTTCGTAACAAAATTCAACATGGGAAATTATTGGACAATTACTAACCTGAGGATATAACCGTGCAACATGTCTTACAAATACCCGACATAACTATGTTTCCCTCTTATAGACAGGTTTCACAAAACGCAAGTCAAATCAAAACTTATAATGTTGTATGAAATCTGTAGCATACATATTTAAGCTAAAGTATAGATAAAAAATGTAAAACTGTGTAAAATCATTTAATAAATAATATCCAATTTTATTCAATCATATTGGCCAATAAATGAATCTTGGTCATCCACTTTAGTGAAGAAAGATAATTTTGGCCTGCTTCACAAAGATGCTCACCCAACCTTCATTTCAAGGCTAATATGTTTCCCTATGAGGATATTTTCTTGTGAATTTGTAAGCCATGGTCTTTGTGTTGACCAAGTACATTTTTCTCCTACAGAAAAAAGGTATGTTTTTAAGCTAGAGAGGACTTTAGGTCCATTTATTATAAACGATAGAAAATCCCTTACATGGGTGGATGTGATGACAAAGGAGTTTGTCTTTGAGAAATGAGAAAAGTTGTAATATGAAACTCACCATATAATTTCTCATAAAAAGCTAGAAATTAGTTTTGCACCTTATATTCACGAAAGTAGACCAGAAATTGAAAAAATGGAAAACGAAAATACTTGGCCATATTGTTGGGTGCAATGGTTAAAGGATGTTGAAACCCCTATGGTAAATGAGAATACTTTGAAGAAGAAGAAGAAATCTCAAAAGAGGACTAAAATCTCAATGGAGGATGAAGAAGAAATACAAATAAAATTAACAAAAGGACCTTTAAAAGAGCTTGGGTTTCAAATGCAGTTGGGAAATCCATGGCATACTACTTCCTCTTGTATCTCCACTCATTTGGCAGTATTCATGATAGAAGTGATTCCTTTTTCATTTGAAACTTTGCAAATGAATTATCAACAAATTAAAGAAAGAGGTTACAAACTGATAATTAAGATGGCAACAGAGATTCAAGACCTTGCTTCAAATCATAGAATATGAGGTGCAATCATTATGGAAGAACTAAAAATTCCTAGAACTGAGAATACTCAAACAACTGAGTTGGCTCAAGTTGAAAAGAAGGAGTTACTAATAGGATAATTAGTTGATAGAAATAAAGACATATTTATTTTGCAGGAATAAGTGCAAGGCTTACAACAGTAAATTAAAAATCATGTTTGCACCATTATGGTTTGAACTGAATTAGATGAACCCTCACAGAAATTAACAAAGGCCATGTAATAGCTTAGAATTTCATAAGTTGAACTAAAGAAAACCCAAGATGATTTGCTTGTGGTAAGGGAGTAGTTGAATGTAAAGGAGAGGCAATAGAACATATTATATGAAAATAACATTCAGCTTCCAAGTAAGTATAAGGAAACTCAAGATGAAATCAAAGAGTTGAAAACCAAGTTTGAAGGTAATATTTCTTTAATTGAGGATACACAAATGTTTTGGGATGAAATTGTTCAAGATGTTCATTCTATATGGGAGTATATTATTAGAATTCCACAACAAAATATTATGATAAGAGGATCGTATATGAGCATTGCTTTATGCAAGAAATAATTACAAAAAGAGGCACTAAAGTCCAAGGAGATAATTAATTATTTGGATGAAAAATATTCAACAAAATTAAGGGTGAGAGTCGCAATATTTTGGACCAATCACACCATTGATGTCATACTTTAACATGTGGAGGTGTGGAAACTTGGGTGAAGGTCAAGACCATGTGATGGGATTTCCACCAAAGTATTGATTCCCTGCATTGTAATCTTTGTTGAAGTGAAAGAAAGTGGCTAGGTGGATTACTGAATCAAATTTTTGTTGCAGAGGAGATCATGTGAGTTGCCAAATAAATGACGGAATTCCAAGGTGATGAACACTGATGAGGCTAACATAGAGGTAAAAGGAAAAGATAGGGTAATATTTTCTGGGATGAGACAATTAGCATGTGTGAACCATCATATTGAGTTGATGTGAAGGAATATTATATACTATGTTCATGGAGACTCAAAGTGATGCAGATCAGAAAACCATAATGCTGGAGTTGAGTTTAGAAGCAATGATGATGAATGATACCACCCAAGGGATGATTGATGAATTGAATACTTAGTGAAAGGAAATCTTCAAGTAACAGAGTATGAGAGAGGAATTTGTAGGCGTGTATGCCATATGTTTTAGATTTTGAAAGATACAAATATCAACCTTTGAAGATGAAAAGTCATGCATTAGCTCACAACTATAATTAAAACTAGCTATTACCCACACCCCAATTGAAATCTATAAAAAATATATTTATGTTTGTTTTAATGTTTATATATTTTAATTTAAAATAAAACTATTGGTTGGTGGTGTTATAAATTATTTTATTTTATGTAAAATAGTGTACTCTATTCATTCTCTCTTTTTTTCATTTCTATTTTTTATCATAGAATTTGAGTTTTTATCATTCAAATATCATTTTTCTAAATTTTTTTATTCAACTTTTACTAATTTTTTATTATTATAATAATTAGCTAATGAACATAATATATAATTATTATTTAAGTTGTATAAAAATAATATGTTTAAATACTTTCATTGACTAGGTTCTGGTTATTGTTTAAATATGAATACATATGAATAAAATTTGGTTGATAAAGTAACTAATTTTTTTGATTATTATTAAAATTGATGCAACTCTCCTCCATCCCATATTATCTCATGCTTCTAGTGATGCTATCTCATGCTCCTACTGATGCTAATAGAGATTGTTTCATTGATTGACCAGTTTGGTTTATAACATATCTAAGTTTATAAAACAATAAAAACTAAAAAATGGTAATAGTTCACATTCTGAATATTGCTAGGAAAACATGAACTTTAAGTAACATGTTTAGTTTTTATAAACATATCATGAAGAACACTAAAATTTTCAGAAGGATGTAAAAGCACATCTAAGAGATGAATTCAACATTCACAGCTAGAGATTGTTCTGCACCCAATTGCAAGAGATATCATTCATGCTTGTCCCTCCCTTGTGTTTGTTATTATTCGCTGAACTCCCCTTTGAAATATCAATGCAACTTTTACTATAAAAAAAGGAAGAAGAGGTTTTCCCACTAAGAGTTTCACTTGGCATGCTAAAGAGTGAAAACAGAGAAATCAAAGATGCAAATAAAATTTTCTTCCAAAATGCAAAATGCTTGCAGTTCACATGCTCAAGAATGAAAACAAAGAAATCCGAGGTGAAAATGAGCTTTCCATCCAAAATGCTAAATGCTAAAAAAGAAACAGAGAAATTAGAGGTGAAAAAGGAACTTTCCTTTCAAAATGCGGAAAATGTATTACATTCGCACTGCTTACCAGCCATAATATGGAAAACAAATTCCTATTTTAGCTTTCTGGATACTACTCCTCAAATTCTAGGTCAAAAGAGACATTGTTGTACAAATCTTGCTTCCAATACTTGAAATATGATCTCGTTGAATATCTATCTGTACACATATCTGTAATATAATTATTGAAATTAAAATAACGTGAAAACATTTTCGCTACCTCAACCCCATCTTCTTCCTTAAGACTTCTCCTTAGTTGAATTACAACTACAACATATGCAAGGATGCTCAATTATAAAATCCCTACACAAAATAACATCATGGGTATGATGCTATTATTCTCCTAAATTAAATCATCATTAATATAAATTATGTCAAATAGTTTAAATTATGTCCCTATATTTCTTTAGATTGTATGTGCTTTAGATTTTTGAGCAATTACTTGTTGCTAATAACCGTGACAGTATTTTACCAAGATATTTTGACTAGCTCACATGTTTTAAAGAAAATATGAGGGGAAAAACAAAACCTTAAAAAATTATTTAAAATAATAAAAATATAAATTGCCCATAAATAAATAATTCTATGTCCTACTCTCCAAACCCCTAAAGCAACCAACTCATAGTCTTGTTTGAGAAGACTTCTCAGTTAAGTTTAACATGTAGAGGAGAGAGTGCATGAGGATACTAAATGAGAAGAGTTCTCAACTAAGTTTTGACATGTACAAGAGAGTGCATTAATTTAAAAATTTATAAACATGGAAGTGTTGAGATGTTTTAATTATATTTGTTATATAAATGTGTTAATTTATAAATTTATAAATATGTGTTAATTAGATATGGATAAAGATACATAGGAGGCTTGATTTTTCTTGGGTTTTTCTTGGGCTCCGTCTTGGTTTCAAAAATGGCTTCAAAAATGGTTGTTATTGTGGGTGGATCAATCTCGTGAAGACTGAATTCAATGGGCTTGTAAAAAGTGGTACTAAGTCTTGAAATTAGTATGGGAGTGAATGCCATGAGCTTGTAAAATGTGGTACTAAGTCTTCAAATTAGTATGAGAGTGAATAAGAGCATGAACCGACATTGTTACACAATCGTGATAATAAAAAGTTTTAGTTATGAAACGAGAATAATCGATGTGACTCTTTTGTGTACATCTCGATATTGCGTTTTCAATTATAAACTTTTTCACTTTTAAACATACCTTTATATTATATCCCATTATTGTTTTGTGTACCCATTCCGATTATGATATAA
>APFE031212411.1:39971-56795 GCA_000404065.3 Pinus taeda | reverse complement strand
TAGTCCCGGAAGACTTCCCTTACTCTTCGTCCTTCGACACTGGGTCGCATAATGACCCAGCTCCCCACAGTGGAAGCACTTGATCTTGGAGAGATCTTTCTTCTTCCACTTTTCCTGCTTTCCCTCAGATGCTAGGGCCACATCCTCCTCCTCCTCCTGAACCTTGATCCCTTTGTTGCTGCTACCTGTCTTTGACTGCTGTCTGATCTCTTCCTGGCGAAGAGCTGCCCACATCCCATCCCAAGGTAGGAGAGTCCCTCTGCCCAGGATACTCTGGACAAACACTTCCCAATCTTCTGAGACAGCGTTCAGGGTTGTCCTTACCATAAGCTCTTGACCCGTTGTCGCTCCTATAGCAGTCAACTGGTCTCGGATCTCATTCAGTCCTCCGAGGAAGGTGTCAATTGATTGACCCTTCTTCATCTGATACGACCTCATCTGGTTCTCGAGCAGCGTTCTACTCTACACAGAAGTATTCTGGTACAGGTTCTTGAGAGCCTCCCACATCTCAACTGTCGTTTCCTTCTCGGCTATATGTGGTACCACATGATCCTTGACCCTGTCAAGGATAATGCACTTGGCCCTCGCCATCGCCTCCTCGTACTTGTCATTATCATTGGGGTCGACTACGATAGCTATAACCTTCAAGGCAAAGTTCTTGACACGATTCTTGTCAAGCACTAATAAGATTCTGGCCTTCCAGACTGCGAAGTTCAATGCTCCGTCCAGTCTATCCTGGTCTCTTACCCTGTGTAGTGCCATGACACTCCTCTACTTCCCTCATGGAAGTTCTCTGTTTGACTCCTCTGAGTCTCTACTTCCCGTCTGGAAGTTCTCTTCTAGACGCCCTCTGAGTCCTGATTTCCCTCCTGGAAATCCTTTTGCCGCTTGTCGAGATGCCCCCTACTCTCATCGTCTTGTGCAACTGCACTGCTGATCCAGGTTCCTCGGCTAGAAACCCTCGGTAACAACTCCTCTGGCCATGCTCTGTCAAGTATTGTTCTGACTACAGTACCTCACCAGCTCCACTCTGCAATATTTCTGCAGCCTTCTAGACTCCAACAACTGCCTCTTTGTGAACTGCGTCAGCCCCTCTCTACCTCACGTTGACTCTGCGTCACCCCGGATGGGTCTGCATCAGCCCTGGGATGCCTTGCGTCAGCCCTCTAGCCCTCTGCGTCAGCAACGTTGGCCTCTCTGAGGCTTTACAGAGCTCTCGGCTTCTTCTGCGTGGCTTTGGCTGGCTCTACGTCACACTTCTTGGCTTCTGCGCTGCTAGAAACAGCTTCTGTCACCTCGGGACAGTTGTTTTCTGCTGCTATTGCTCTGCTCAGCTGATGTCTTTTAGTCCTCCTATGATCTGCAACCACGCTCTAATACCATGTTGAAGTTTCTAAGTTTACTTAGTTTAGAAACCCTTCATTCACTTTTTCTGATTTATTTCCTACCTAGTTATTTTTCTTCAACAAGTTATTTAGAAAGTAAACACTGAAAATAAACACGAGTGCATGCTCAACATACTACAGATGAGCAACTAAAAGAAACAAACACACCACATGACACCATTATTTTTGGACCAATGTCCTCGGAAAAACCCAATGCGGGAAAACCGGTGCAGCTATCTGACAGTTTTCTTATTAAGCAATATCAAAGTACAATCTAGGTGCCGAAACTGGCCTACCCAACAGAGAATTTCCTTAGCAGTAATACCTCTCCGTTTCAGACAAATCTACTAGTTGAAACCCTGGATAATCCTTCCGACAGCTACTCAGCACCAATCTACCCCTGAAACCCCAGCGTCTACCCAATCTGGACTGTGTCAGCCTCTCCTAGCCCAGCGTTGGCCCTGTGTCAGTCTATCTTGGCCTGCGTCGACCCCAGGAGACCCTGCGTCAACTCTCTGAGCCTCTGCATCAGCGACGCTGGCCCCTCTGGTGCTCTGCGCAGCACTCAGCTACCTCTGCATGGCCCTACGTGAGCACTGGCTGCTCCACTGCTATCCGGGCACTATCTCTTCCTCTCTGTCTCTTTGTACTCAATGCCCCTCAGCTGCTCTCCCGATCACTGATTCTATCTCTCTTAGCAAACCCCGCTCTAGAGAATAGAATCACTGATCACTCTGGTGTATCCTCCAAGTGACCCTCAAGCCTCCTCTTGTACTTTTCCTGTTGACATCTCAAAGGCCGAGATTAAGTCCCTAATCAACAGCTAAAATTAGATCTAGCCTGATCCATGTCTTTTGGACCATTCTAACACAGATTCATATTAATACACATTGATATTTTTATTTTCCCCAAATTTAGACTTAAGAACTCCATTAAAAATATTAATTATTTTAATATTTTCTGATATGTTTAGATTCTACTCAAACCCTTTTTGGGTATTGGAGATCTCATGTGCCCCAACCTCTCCACCAAATTTCGTGGCTAGAGCACATTAGATGCTACCCCAAATCAACACAAAACAACACATGCTTATGCTAAACACAATAATCTCATAGCCTCAATGTCATGATAAGTATTCTTGTGAAACTCTCTAAGGCACAACTTTGATTACCTTCTAAATTTCCCTTCAAACTAAAGTGATCAACACATCTAGGCATTAGCTAACACTAACAGCAGCCTAGTCGGTGATATTCTGAATCCTACAAAAGAAAGACTGCTCCCTCACTTCAAGTGGCCATAAACAGATCTCTCTTAAACATATTTCTCCTTGAGACTTTGATGAGATCTTCCCTTGAACTTAAAACTCTAACATCAAGAGTACCTGAGAAACTTTGTCAACATCTTTGCCCAACTAATCCAGACACATACATTTTAATTCTCCATAAGAGTTTCCCTACTTAAATATAGAAGATTTAATGCCTCTCGGGGAAGGCATGCTAGTTTCCCTACTCAAACATAGAATATTTTATGCCTCTCAGGGAAGGCATGCAAGGTCCTTTCACTCATCGACAACATATGAAAGTATCAGAAGATAATTTTTAAAAGCTCATAATGTTAATGTCTTACCTCGTCTATGTCTAGTTTCAAAATTGTGACATTTGAATAGCTTGTGCTTAAGTTCTCAACAACAGGAGCTATGGCTCGACCTGTAAAATGATTCAAATAATATCAATTTTTTTATATGTAAATTCTAATTGAGAATATCAAAGAAAACGAAGTGCATTGCTAATATACGGAATACATAGGTAATGAATACTTCAACTGTAGTGAGAAAAATAATTTGACCATAACTGAAGTGGAATGACAAGTCACTAGCATCAGTTTAAAACATAAATAATATAGCAGCATCTATAAATTCAACTCTTTAACAGCCTCCTTTCAAGAAGCACTTCACATGTCAATGTAGCAACCTACATTTATCAAGGGATACTATGTTGTGACCAGTCATTGTTGCAAAATTTTGCTCTGTGCATTAATATTTTTATCCTACATTTGAGAGTGGCCTACGGCCATACTGTAACTTGAACTGCACCATATTTCACAGAATGAAAAAAAAGACAACTTCATTCTTAATGTGGCAATCTGCATTATGAATCAATGTCATAGATCAGAAGATGGATATTGTTTACCAATTCTATTCCAGGATTTGCTGGTCAAATTACCATTTTGGACTGAATGTGCTGCTAAAGAACCCTTGCATTTTGATTTACCATTTCTTATTCCATGAAATTGTTGTCTATTTTCATGTCCTATTTATGGCCATTAGCCTAATGATGGTTAGAAGTGGCATTTTATTTTGTAACCTTTATTAATCAAGTCGATTATCATTGTGTTTAGACTCATAAGCCATAGGATAAAATGACATCTTGACTTGGAATGCATCGTCGCCATGGTAGTCCTGGTGGGTCCATGCTACTCACATGGACACCTGCTGGTGGAATGGTAGCCGCTAATTCCACACATACATGCACATGCATGCTAGTACTGGGAAGGTTTATACTGCCTATTTTAGTTGGGTACCAAATTTTTGCTAGTACTGGGAAGTTTCCTAGTTACATGACTCTGATTAGTAGCATAATTGATTCGGAGCCTACCAGTTTTGAGGAGGCAGCAGACCAGAAAATTTGGAGGGATGCCATGATGGAGGAATATGCCTCCATCAAGAAGAATGATGTGTGGGGCATTGTGCCAAGGCCAGGGGGGAAATCAGTTGTGAGCTCTATATGGATCATTAAGATCAAGCCTGCTACTGATGGCAGCATTGAGAAGTACACGGCGAGATTTTTGACGAGAGGATTCTCCCAGAAAGAGGGAGTGGACTACAAGGAGACGTTTGCTCCAATTGCCAAGTGTACTTCTATTCAAGTTGTTGTATCTATTTAGAGATGGGGTGGAGGATACATTAGATGGATGTGGAAACAACCTTCCTCAATGGAGTTATTAAGGAGGAAGTGTACATTGAGCAGCTTAAGGGCTTTGAGATTCATGGAAGGGTTTCTCATGTATTCAGGCTTAGGAAAGCCTTTTACAGACTCAAGCAAGCATCTAGGCCATGGTACTCAAGGATTAATGGGTACTTGCTGAGCATGGGCTTCACCAAGAGTGAGGCGGATCCCAACCTGTACTACATACTTGTTGGTGATAATCCACTTATCTTCATATTGTATGTTGATGACCTATTTCTTACATTTGTGGAGAAGCCTAATGCTATGTGCAAACAAGATGTGGCTTGAGTGTTCGAGATGAAGGACATCAACTTGAGGTTTTGAAACAGCCAGGCAAGATTTCCGTTGGGCAAGGAAAATATGTAGTTGATAGTTTGAGGAGGTTTGGGATGGTGGATTGTAGGAAATGACTACACCTATGATCACCAATCTGAATACATTGAGTGCTTCGGGTTCAGAGTTGGTGGACCCCACTTTATTTAGGCAGATAATTGGTTCTTTGATATATCTAAACAACAGTAGCCTGGGTATCTGCTTTATTGTGAACACCCTGAGCTTGTTCATGGTGGAACCAAGGCAGGTGCATTGGATTGCAACGAAGCATGTGCTCAAGTACTTGCATGGTACAATGGAGTATGAACTAAAATATGTCAAGATGATGGAGTAATGTTGCAAGAGCATAAAGACTCAGATTGGGAAGAGAGTGCAGTGGATAGGAAAAGCACCTCAAGGTTCGACTTCGCCCTAGGATTAGCAGTGATTTCATGGTTTAATACAAAGAAGGCTTCTGTGGCACTTAGCTCAGCAAAGGCAAAGTATACGGCAACAAGTTTGACAAGTTGCGAAGATATTTGGCTTCACAAATCCTTGACACGATTATTTGGTCAATAGTTGGATCCTACTATGATAGATTGTGATAATCAAAGTTGCATTAAACTCCTTAAGAAACTAGTGTCCCATGATAGGCCAGAGCATTGGATCAAGGTGTTGCTTCAGTATTGGATCAGAAGTTGTCCCTTGGTACATCAGGGAGCAGAAATCCATGGGACCAAGTTCTACAAAAGCAGAATACATGTGAGGCTATATGGCTTTGGAAGTCGCTAGTGGTACTATTTGGTCAGAGGTTGGAGTCGACCAATATCTACTATGATAATCGGAGTTGCATCAAGCTCTCTGAGAATCTTGTGTTTCATGATAGGTCGAAACACATCAACATTAGATACCACTTCATCAGGGATTGTGTAAAGCGTGGATCAGTTCGGCTACAGTATGCTTCCAAAGATCGACAAATTGCAGATATTCTAACGAAGGCCTTAGGTACAGCAAAGTTTGTTTTCATCAAGGATAAGTTAGGAGCCATGGAAAACACCTTCCTCGCTAGAAGGGAGTGTTAGTTTTTGTAACTCGGATAGGTGTTCTAGTCTTTGATATGTTGAGAAATCTAGGGCATCAATATTAAGTGATTTCTTTTCTTTAGAAAACTACTTGTGAATGCTTTTTACTTCTTAGGTTAAGATCTTCTATTACTTATGTTATTATAGTGTTCTTCTTCATGAAACGGCTACCAATGCACAAACCATAAAGAGACAAGAGACATTGAATATAGGCTATCAGCGAAGGCCAAAACCTCCCCCACTTTAGAGGAAAACCCAAACAAATTCTTCTTCTTGTAGAGACCAATTGACGAATACCAAGACCAAGACTCTTGACCTATTTGCCACCCCAACACCAAGACAGAAAGCTTCTTTGATGAGATCCTTAGTCAACGATAGTCAACCTTCTACTCCTTCCTCCTTCTCAGCTTCTCTTCAACTTCAACTTCCTTCTGCTTCAGACCTTCCCTATATTTTGGCCTCCTTGAATTAGCTCTGCAATATTTGACCCTAATTCAGAAACCCTAGTTTCTCCTTCTAGAAAAATGTCCTTGATACCTTCACTTAGGATAGGGTCTCCTTCTGGCTTGTCTCAACTTCCTTTTGACTTCCCTCTTCCAATTTGCTACCTAAGAGGACTACAATTCCTCTCGACATCTTCTGTAGCAAATGATCTCTCTCTTCTTCACACGTGTGACCCAAAACAGACCCAAAAACACTCCTAAAGACTTCGCTCTTCCTTTCCATTACTTCGCAGGCTATAGGACTATCTTCCTTTACCTTTTAGCACTTCTTGTTTCAGACTTGATGATGACCGAAATTCTTGCTCTGAAATGAGGCCACGCTGCCCTATTTATAGTTGTTTCCCAGCCAATTAGGCCGACTTGAGTGAGGGTGAGCTGACATGTCTTTGGAAGGATATCATTTATTCCATCTTGAAGTCGACTTGTAGGAGGTGTCTTTGCTTGGTCTTGGAGGGCTTTCTTATACATTTAATGACACATACAAAAATGTAACATGCCCAAGAAGGGTCCTTCATACATGGCATTGACTCAATTCGACTTTTATGACTAGATAACAAAACCTAAAGGTTCACAATGGGAACCTTAACTAAAATAAAATTCCTTGATCATGAAACCCATGGATCAAGTACTACAAAAATAATTTTATTTTCTTCTTTTCATCAGTTACATAAAATCACAATTACATATGTCATTATGAAGACCGAACCTATGTCAACAAAGAAAAATATTTCCCAGTGAAATTGTCTTAATTAAATTAATTAGCTAGTATTAATTATTTTCTGAAGTCTAACTCAGGGAAATGGGTTAATTAATTGGGATTGATTGAGACAAATCAATTTTGCTCTAGAGACTTCTACAAAAATAAGTTTCTAGAAGTCGATATGATATAAGCCATCGATTGGAGTTAGATCGTGGTCATTCATTTGTCAATGAGAGATTATAAGAGGAGATTGATGGGGCTATGGGAGAACAATATGATGCAATAACCAGAAAGGCACAGTGATAGTGTGGGAGACACCAATAATGGGGTTTTCAACAAAAGAGATTAAGGAGCGAATTATTTGCAAATTGTTTCCAGTTTCTAAGTGATAGAAGGCGCACGATTTTATTATGCAGTGGGAGGCCGAATTTCTAGAGCGAGTAGCCAGGTTATCTAGTGTGTATTGCCAAAGGCTTGTTTTAGTTATCAATTGCCAACACTACTTCCCAGAGGCAGTGCGAGTTGGTTTAGCGAGTTGCTAGAGGCATTTTATCTTGCCGAAATAATTCTCATAAGGCAGTGCACATTTCTAAAAGGAGGTGTGAGTTGGTTCAAGCAAAGCGAGCAACCAGCTTGAGGCAATGTGAGTTTCTAGAGTTGGGCCGAGTTGTTTTCCAATGGGTCAATTTGCTTCCTGAGGTTTGATTTGACCAGCATAAGTGAAGAGATAATTTTGCCAGAGTTTTGCTAGAGAAAGACAAAGCAGTTGATGTAATCATTGATTTGTTGAAGGACAGTAAAATCTGTCATCTGCAGAACTGGTATTCCTTTCAAGGTTTTTCCAAGGGAAATTTGTCCAAAAATACTAGTGTCAAATCTTTTATGTGTTATTTTCTTAGTTCTCGTGATTATTTATTTGTAAAATTGCAATTGTGTTATTTTTAGTGTTTGTCGTGAATTAATTTTCCAAAAGAAAAATAATCTCCAAAGATAAAATATTAACAACCAGTAACTGCAATAGAATTTTGACACCATTCAGGGTCATCCTCACCAACTCTTCATCTGACATGATCCCCCCAACTGCAACCAACTCATCACGAACCAGTGCAATCTTGGTGCGATAAGATGTTACAGTATCTTACCCGGACATCTCGAAGCCCTCGAGTTCTTCCCTCAACACCAATTTCGTGTTGTGATTGTCATTTTAGTACAACTTCGTTTCCATAGCTCATTTCATTCTGGAAAGATGAGGGATCACATGATTCTTCACCCCATCCAAATTGATCCTCCTAGATTTCACATCCTTTTGGTTATGGATGGCTAGTTGTGCAACATGATAAGAGGGGTGAGTTGTTGATCTACAAACTCCTAGATCTCATTCTCCATTAACACTCGTTACCCACCAAAAGTGGGTGACCCCATAGGAGAAATTTTTTCCTAGTTATCTCCTCATCCAGCAGCTATCAACCCCTGACAGCCACCAGTGCAGCCGATAAATTGTGTCATTTGACCTCTGCTCCCTACATCAATCGTATGTCCCCTTACCCACCTTTTAAAAGCATATGTTAAAAGGTGGGAAATCCAACCCAAAAGGTATGTTTTTCATTGTTTAATCAAGTGCTTATGTTCGTCCTTTCTTAGGCATCTTGGGCATAGATTATTGGGTGACTTGGAAGAAGGAAGGGCTTTGACTATAGTTTGGTTCCCTCACCTTAAATGGAGGGTTAATCCTCAATCCTAGCCCTGTGGGATCTCCCATATTGACCTATGGTTTTAGGAAGGGCACTACTTGGGAAACCTCGGTTTTGGTAGTGTGGTCCTGTTTTCCTATTCCGCATTTTTCATTCCCCTCCACACATTACAAGTCATATTTCATTGTTTTCCTTCTTTGGGTCCACATGACCACTGGGTCCACAAGGCACTGGCATTCCCCCTCCCCTTGTCCAAATAATTGGGTCAGCCTTGGTAATGTTTCCCTGGAGGTTGATGCAGCTAAAAGAACATTAAAAGCATATCATGGCCACAAGTAAGAAACAAAAGAAAAGAATGTTATAAAATGCAAAAGATGGTCAGGACATTTAATATAGCACGTGGGCAAAAGCCAAACATGAACTCTACCCCTTATCATGGTCATCACCCTAGTTCCAAGGACCCCATGAGTGCCCCCACACTATTAAGGAACCCCTTGTGGGTGATCAACTCCCCTGTTAGAAAATCATAAACACAGAAAGATTTTCTTAATGTTTATAATTACTTTTCTTATTCTTGTATTCTTATTATCTTCTTTATGTTCTTTTATCTTCTTTTCATCAAGCAATCATCAAATCAAAATACACAGATCAATGACACTAGATGTAGGCACTCATCCAGGGCTAAAACCCCTATCTAGGGGTAAACCAAGTCAAACTCTTCCGCTAATCAAATTGAGATAGACCAAGACCTTAGATCTGACCAAAAGAACTTCCTCCCCCACCCAGTCAGCCTTCCAATATGATTTAACAAACTTGAGTAATCTCTTCTTGTCTAGCAGCTACAACCCAACAACAACCCAAAATTTTGGCCTAGCTACTCCAGAATTTTGGCCCAGCTACAGTACTGCAATTTCGGCCCTTCCAGCAACTTCGCACATATGAGACAAAGAGAGAGAAAATTTGACATCTTATGCTAGACAAAGAAATCATTCTCCTTCACTAGGGTTTCTTTCTTACTTGAATTTCCCGCATTTTTCTATCTCCAGCAACTACAAATCGAACCTGTTGAGGATGTGCAGCAAATGAGGTCGAGTTGTTGCCTTTATATAGTAGATTATGCCCCTCAATTAGGCCGACTTGTCCAAGTTGAGGCCGACTTGGTGGAGGAGGCCTAAATGACCTATTTTACATAAAAATAAACTTATTTCTTGATTGATAAAGCCCAAGAAGGGTCTAATACATTATGACATGGACAAGGACACTTGACATAAACCTGTGAAGCCTAAGACCATTGACCCAAGCATGCAACCCATGCTTTAATAAGTCAAATTCTTTTATAATAAAATTCCTTTTATTTCCTTTTGACAAATACAAAGACTCAAAGACAATTATGAAGACTGACACTAGTTATATTTTTCAACACTACCTCTTAACTAGAGAGGTATTCATAATTAGATATACACAGAGCTTTGAAACCGGATTCGTTCAAATAGGCCAACGTTCAGTCAGTGGGTTTCACCTTTAGTAATTGTTCCTAAGAAGAATGGAAAATGGAGAGCATGCATTGACTATAGGGAATTGAATAAAGCCACTTTAAAAGATCATTTTCCACTTCCTTTTATAGATTAAGTTTTAGATACAATAGTAGGAAAGAAATATTTTTCATTCTTGGATGGTTTTAGCGAGTATAATCAAATCCAAGTAGCCCCAGAAGACCAAGATAAAACTACTTTTACCTACCCATGGGGAACTTATGCTTACAGAGTACTTCCTTTTGGATTATGTATTACACCTACAACATTCCAAAAAGCAGTATTAGGCATTTTTTCTGATCTAATTCATGATTGTGTGGAAGAATATATGGACGATTTTACAGTTTATGGAAATTCTTTTAAAGAAGCTCTTAAAAATTTGGAAAAAGTTCTTATTAGATATAAAGAGGCAAATCTCTCATTAAGCCATGAAAAAGTTTTATGATGTTTACTGAGGGAATTGTTTTAGGACACCATATTTCAGGAAATGGAATTACAGTGGACACATCTAAAGTAGAGGTTATTTCTAAATTATCAATCCCAACTTGTCAATGAGATGTTAGAAGTTTTCTTGGTTTCATTAGTTACTATAGAAGATTCATAGAAAACTTTACAAGAATTGCATCCCCACTTTTCAAACTACTCACAAAAGACTCTGAATTCAATTGGAATTCTGATTGCCAAAAGGCCTTTGAAACATTAAAAGAGAAAATCTCTGAAGCACCCATTCATAGAGGACCAAACTAGAAACTACCTTTTCACATTTCCACTGATGCTTCAGACACAGCTTTGGGAGTTGTACTAGGACAAAAAGATTTAACTCCTTATGCCATTTATTACACCAGTAGAAATTTGACTCCTACAGAGTTAAATTACACTGTAACAGAGAAGGAGTTTTTAGTTGTTGTCCATGCCATCAAAAAATTCCGACATTACATTACTGGCTATGAAACTTTTGTACATACAGATCATTCTGCAATTAGATACTTAATGAATAAACCTGTCACTAATGGAAAAAATGCAAGATGGTTGTTGTTGTTGCAAGAGTTTAACATCACTATTTTGGATCGACTTGGGAAACAAAATACAGTTGTTGAATTTTTGTCTAAGATTCAAAATGATAATAATGATGTATCTGTAGAAGACAATTTCCCTGATGAATATCTTTTTGCAGTATCTATTAAATCTCCATGGTTTGTAGATATTGCTAACTATTTGGCTACAGGGAAGTTACCATCATATCTGTCTCCTCGAGAAAAAAGAAAGGTAATTCAAATTAGTGCATCTTACTCATGGATAAATGAAAAATTGTATAAAACAAGACCAAATCTAATATTCGAAGGTGTGTAAGAGAGAATGAAGTACCAGAAATACTGAAAGCTTGTCATGATGAGCCATGTGGAAGCCACTTTGCTGATAAAAACACTACTTAAAAAGTCCTTCTCTTAGAATATTATTGGCCTTCCATATTTAAGGATGCCAAAGAATATGTTAAGAGATGTGATAGTTGCCAAAGAATGGGAAAAATTGTTCCATCTGATGAAATGTCTCTACAGCCTCGGGTACTTATTGAGCCTTTTGAAAAATGGGCTCTGGATTTTGTTGGCCCAATCAATCCACCATCAAGACAGAAAAGGTACATTCTTGTTTGCACCGATTATGTTACAAAATAGGTAGAAGCTAAAGCACTTCCTTTGTTACTGAAAATGTTGTAGTTTCATTTCTTTTCAAGGATATTTTTACTCTTTTTGGTGTCCCAAGGGAAATTGTAACATATCCAGGTACTCAATTCACATCCAAGTTCGTACAAAAGATAATGGAGGAATACAAAATCAAACATCAGATGTCCACTCCATACCATCCACAAGCAAATGGACAAGTGGAGTCCACCAATAAAGTAATTGAAGTAATTCTCACCAAAACTATGCATCTGCATAGAAGAGATTGGGCAGAAAATCTTCCAGAAGCTTTATGGGCATATCGTACCACATGGAGAAACACTACAAGGCATACTCCCCATGAACTTGTTTATGGGAAGCAAGTCCTTTTTCCTATTGAATTTCAAGTAAGTACTTTCAAGACAGCGGTTAAATTGGGTCTTGATCTTTCAAAGGCACAAAAATAAAGAATGGAGCAGCTAAATGAACTTGATGAGATAAGACAAGATGCTATCCAAAGAACCAACCTAGTTCAACAACAAAGATCCAGGTGGCATGACAAATACATAAAAGAAAGAAAATTTCAGCCAAGAGATTGGGCATTGCTTTTTGACTCAAAGGTCAAAGATTTCTAAGGGAAATTTCAAACTCATTGGCTTGGGCCCCATGAGATTGGAACAGTCTTTAATAATGGTGTAGTTAGGATCAGAACTATTGATGAAGAAAGAATCACCTTTCTTGTGAATGGTCATTGATTGAAAATCTATCATTAGCCATTGACAAAGGAGGAGTTTATCAAACATTTGCAAAACAATACTGATTTCCAGTTGGTTAAGAAGGATTTTCCTTCTCGTCCAACTTGACTCGCAAGCCTATTTCTTTTCTAAAAAAATATATATATATATAAAATTTGTATGAACATGAAAACCGACATTGTTGGCATGTTTATACAGAAAATTCAGGGTGAAAACCAAGTAATTTTGGCATCTAAAATTTTCTTTCCCATTCCTATTTTATTTTTATCCCTCTTCTTCTTTTTAGAATGATTAGCTACAGAATTAATGAGATTCTACTGCTTTGACAAAATTCTGCAACTGATGTTTGACAGGAACCGCTAATTGGAGCAACTGAAGAAATGATCAAATCCACCCTTGGAAGCACCTGAAGACAATGCAAAAAGGAGCAATCAAATGTTACGATCATCAATTCAAAAGGCATGCTAATATTTAATTTAATAATAAGGGTCAAAAGTTAAAACATTAGTATATGAATTATATTGACAATATATAGCCAGTTCAAAAACCATCATTCCCGAAAGTGAGATGAAAATATCTTGTCATATCAAATAAAAGTCGTAAACTGCCCATTCATCCCTCATCATTACACAACACTCGTCTCAAATTGCAAATTCATTGTTGAAATCGCCCAACCTACATTCATTCATACCCTAACGGTCACTTCACTTGTTTTTCCTCTCACTCTCGTTCATACTCTCACCTAAGCCATTAGCCCGAAACCCTAACTCATACCCTGTTAAGAAACGAATTCTGAGGTAAAACTTCTCAACCATGGGTGTCATAGTGAGAACAAAACCAAATGGAAGAAAATTCATGGAAGGATATCCACAGGTGAAGGAAATGCTACAGAAAACACAGTCGCTAAAGTTTGTGGAAAAGTTCAATGGTTTTAACAAAAAAGTACCCAAATCATTTGCCAGAGCTTTTGATGGCGTAGAGGTTGAAATTGGAGACATCAAGTTTGCAGTGACAGAATCTCTTATTGTTGAAGCCACCGGACTGTTAAGAATCGAAGAGAGATGGTTTAAGAACAGGGGCATTTAAGGAGAAGAATGGAAGACTTTCTTGAAAAACCCAGGTATGGATATCACTATTTTTAAGAAAGGAATTCCCAATACAGCACTTCAGAGTAAATGGAGGAATTTGTTGTTAGTAATTTAGAAATTTGTCACCTGTGAAGGAAGATTTGGTTGTATGTTCTTTTACCACATTCATTTGATGATGCATTTTCTCGAAGGGAAAGAAACCAATCTTTCGTATTTTTTGTGAAAGAGCTCAAGGAAAATGTTTGGGAATGTTCAAAAAATGATCCAATTCATAGAAAACACCATGTATCACCACAGCCTTATAAAAATATTCATTGAATTTCATCTTGAAAGACTATGAGAAAATTGGGATCGCTTCCTAGTTAGAAGTCATTTTAAGGAGGAGGATCAAGAGCCACCTAGCAGCAGCAAAGCAAAAAGAGGAAGGAAGAGAATATCTGAGAATCTGATTAAAAACTTACTTCAACAACAACTACAAGAACAGTGAGAAGATGAAACTCCTATTGCAAAAATTTTAGGAAGCATTAAATGACAATCTGGCAGAAGAAAGAAATTCAACAAAATGGAAGAAAGCACATCCAATAAAACAAAGCAAGCTAAAACAGAAAAGAAAAGAGCTAAAACTAAAAACCCTCTTCCATCAAATGTAAGAAGAAGCGTCAGGCATAATCAAAAACCATCTCAATAGTGTATAGATGTTGTTAATTTGGAGAAAGAAGAGAAAATGAAAGTTCCACCACCTACTATCATCTCACCTATTCATAGCCCAGGCCAAAAAGCACCAGAAAGAGATCTGAAATCTATGACTACATTGATTCTCTAGAGAAGAGCGCTGCAGAAAAGGCATCTTGTTCTACAATCCATGAAAAGGAAATCCATTCTAACAATCCACAACAACCTCCACTGGTGAAAACTCTGAAACAAGAAGTCTTTGAGTTAGAGACACTGAATAGGCATCTGAAGAAAGAACATGAAACATTAAAAATGCAGAATGAGATACAAAGGACTGAGAATGATTACATTCTTTTACATATGGGTTTATGGTATGAAAAGAACAAGAAGTTAAAGAAAAAGAATGAATCTCTAAAAAGGAAGGTCATTAGTCTAAAATGTGGGATTTTGATGAAGAAACCCAAAATGACAGTTGCAAGGAAAAAGGTAAGAAAGACAAACTAGGATGTTCTGGCCCAAGTTTCTGAGAGAGAGCAGTCATAAAGAAAGACTTGCAGTTTTGAATTTGTGCATGAGAACATGCAATGGCCTCTGTGTGGGGGAATGTAGAGCCTCATGAATGCGTCATTTTGACACTCTCCCTTACCAATTTGTCCTCTCTTTGACCATCATCATCAACTTAAAAGGCATCAAACTATAAGGTTTTTGGCATGGTAAGGTATTTAATTGTCTTATCTTTCATATTTAATAATGTTCCTTATTATTGAATTAATGTTTGTATTAGGTATCGAATTCATGCAATTTTGCAGCTAATTTATGTTTCTGTAGCCAATTCCAAGGTTTATCAGGATCTGAAGTGCCAACTAAGAGGAGAAATATATGAACAGGTATAACAATTTCTCATTTCCCACCCCGATTTTCAGTTTCACCTTATTTCTCCCATAATAGTTAAATGCCCTTTCCCATATCCATACATTCAAAAAAAAATAAAAATAAAAAATAAATAAAAAAAAATAAAAAAAAAAAATATATAATACTATATATATAATATATAATATATATATAAAATAATAATATAATAATAAATAATTGCTGAAACACAAATTCTGGAAATTTTACAGAATGCTGGAAAATGCAGAAATAAAAATCAGCAGGTACAAACAGTCATTCAACACATTTAAACACAATAATTATGGTCAAGGTGACCCTGGAAAAACCCCCTACAACTCTTGGGGAAAACCAGTTCGAGACTCCTTATCTCTAAAAACAAAAAAACAAAAAAATGCTTTTTACAGTGAGAAATATTCAGCAAAAAATTAGCAAGCACAAGCAAACTTTCAGCAAAAAATTAGCAAGCACAAGCAAACTTTTACAACTTATCTCGTTTTCCGTGCCTCACAACCAACTGGAAAACTTGCAAATAGCAAAACAGAACAGCAATATTGTTGTACGACCTCCTCCAAATCTGTTGTACGGCATCCACAAAAACTGTTGTACTGCCTCTTTGAAATCTACTGTACGACCTCCTCAAAATTTGTTGTACGGCCTCCTCCAAATCTGTTGTACGGCCTCCTTGAAAACTATGCCCAAATTCTGCCTTTCACTGTATGTTAACTCAGTTGTACGGATTTGCTAAACTGCTGCCTTGGAATGTGTGTCAAGCTGCTGCCTCTTTCTCCTCCCTGTCCAGAAATCTCCCTTGCTCTCTTGCTCTCCTTCTCTCAATCTGCTCATGAAAAAATGAATGACCTTTTCCTCCTTTTCCTCCTTTAATCTAACCTTAAGTGACTTTTGGGTGATCCCTAAATCCAATGGCTGAAATAGATTGAGATCTAGGGCTGAGATTAAATGCTCATTTAAATCTCACTTTCTATTTTTTAATTCACTCCACTTTAATAAAGACCCACTTAGTCATTTATTTCCAAAGTCACTTTTCCTTTCTAATTTTACATTGACTTTATTAAAGTCACTTTTAAATTAGATTTGACTTTATAAAAATTATAAAGTCACTTTAGGAGAAAAAATTAAATTTATAAAAATTATAAAGTCACTTTAGGAGAAAAATTAAAATCTTTTGGACACTTTTCCCTAGGCCAAAGATCAAAGCCTTGGGGAACCACCTGTCCTTCGGTACCAAATTTCAACACTCCCTCTTACCGAGGAAGGTGTTCTTCACCACACCCATCTTGTCTCTGAAGTAAACATGCTTGCCCCGTGGTAAGGCTTTGGTAAGAATGTCTGCTACCTGCTCATCAGTGGAAATATACTCAAGCTTCACAGCTCCCTTCTGAACATAGTCTCTGATGAAATGATATCTGATCCCGATATGCTTTTGACCTGTCATGAAATACTGGATTCTCCATGAGTTTAATGCAACTCTGATTATCACAGTAAATCATTGAAGGTCTCAACGGCTGACCAAATAAGCCAAACAACATCTT